>CAVNYN010209730.1:0-11739 GCA_963692815.1 Nyctanthes arbor-tristis
TGTCTTTTTATCTTGGTCAATATTCAATGTCAACAATTTTGGTGAAATTTGATTTATCATCCTCGCTATTTATTGCACTCATAAGCATGTGCAGTCGACTATTATTTCTTTTCGATTCCATTTTATTTCAATATAGATATAACTTATCGAGATTTTTTTATTCTAGTAATTTCAAGTACCTGAGCCACTTTAGAGCATCTCCAATGGGGTAGTCCAAAACTTGGGTGGTGTAGAGGAGAGAGATAGAGAGAAAGCGATTATTTTAATTGAATATTAGTGGAAAGATGTGTAGGAAAAAAAGAGAGGGGAAAGTGAAAAAGAAGAGAGAGATAGATAGAAATTCAAAAATAATGATAAAATAGTAGTGGTAAAGTCTTGAATGAATGTCCAAAAATAGACCTTGTACGAGATACAAGGAAGGAAAAGTGAGGAAAAAATGGTATAAATGAGAGAAAAATAACTAAAAGAAAAGGAAAATTAAAAAAATATGGGACCCATGATTTTTTTTTTTTTCTTCATGTCTCTTTTTAGACTACACTTCAAGGCCTAGAGCATTGGATGCTCTTGGGCATTTTTTAATTAGTTATATCTATATACTCTTCAGGAGTAAATGCCTCAAAATGACCATTACAACTATCTACTCCATATTTCTTTTTATAGATGTTTATTTTGGAATCGACCACGACATGTTTTAGGCATGCTATTAATATTGCAAATCCTCCTATAGTATTTTATATCAATCCAAGTTGGAGCATTAACTTGGTACGTCTACTGGTAACGATGCAGTCAGTAATCTGTTATCTCTTAAATTTTAGGTCAACAGAGCCTCAATTTATCCAATCTCAATCAACAACTCCCTCCTATGTACAAATATATATTAAGTGCAACAGAGCCTCAATTTATCCAATCTCAATCAATAACTCCCTCCTATGTGCAACGCTTCTTCTCAATTTATTGGACATTTATATTTTCCAACAATCTAAATTTACTACTTTTCCGGAAAACAATGGTGGCCACACAATTGAGAGAAAATAAAGTGTAGAGATTCCCCTGGAGTTATTGAGGAATACCTCAGAACAGTTGAAGGTTTGTTTGAGTTCTCAGCGGAGAAAGCTTGTAAATTTCTAAGAAGGGCCTGTGGGAATCACTCTGGAGTTCAAATAAAGCCCGCTACAGGGGTCAATAATCTAATCCCTATATATTACTGCTTTATTGATAAACTATTCTAGTTTCTTGTGTAATTACTCGAGATCTTACTAGGGATTTATCATAAGGAAAATCAATTCATCCAACAACATTAAGCATTGAAATTCTTAACTCCAAGTCTCTCCTGTTAACATACAGAGTACAGAATCTATTAAACAGGTAGTGAGTCAATGATGCAGAGATCTTATAAATCTCCAACTCCAAGCACCAAAGAAGGCTAAAGGCTTGAAAGTAAAAATGATTACGATGTACAGAAAGGCCACTAAACAAATCGATTCCATCATTAAATGGGATTGCAAAACATCATAAATCTGAAATAGCTTTGAAAATATTAATATGGGTGGTAAAATGTCTAATAATAATGCAGAAGCTTGAAGTAATCTAAAAAAGAACAGAGACGGAAGAAGTTTGTAGTTTGAAGAAAAGACGTTATTGCATTGGACGACAAATAAAAACATTCATGAAGAAACTTCCATAAGTTAAAAGGCAAGATAAGACAAAATGTCTAAAGACAAAAGGCACAATAAAGTCAGGCATTTCCGAGACCTAGCATGACACATCAATTATTATAATGACATATAAGCTAAAACTATGATTTCCTCTGTTTTACTGTACAAGCTAGTCAACGACTTCATTCCCAGAGAACTATGACTTCCCTTCCATTCTCAGAGAACTATGACTTCCCTTCTTTTATTCTTAATCCCAGTAAACTCAGTACCACCCCAGACCACTAGGTACTTAGCCAAATTTCTAAGTCGTTCTTCTCAGAAACTCAAAGTCTACATGACGCATATAAAAACAAACTAAAAATGCAAAACAAAGTAAAATTTGTGAATAGCAGAAGACAATTGTTATTTGGTACTTGATTATGTCTTTGGGGTTCTTTTTGCAGCAAATTTCTGGCAGAAGGTTTCGAGTCCTTAATCTGGGCTCTTTAAGTCCTTGATCTTGGTCGGCGATCTGGCAGGAGAAGATTTGGTGTCGCCTGGAGAAGCTCTGCGTGGAGGGCTTTGGAAGGGGTGAGGCTGAAGAGGGAGACTGCAAGAGTGCGATCTGGAATTTTGTTTTTGGTGGGGTGGCGTAGGGTTGGGGTTGGGTTAAGCAATATCTCGCGAGACATCGCCTCAGGCAATATCTCGGAAATATCTCGCGGGACATGTATAATTATTACTTCAAAAGATAAACCATTGTCTGTATATGTCTGTCACACTATTTTCATAATTCCCTTCTTTCCCAAAACTATACAGTCAGGTTTTTAGCCAAATTTTTTCTGTTTACTGTGCTGAAAAACTTCCATGCTATTCTTTGTTAACTTTCCTCGCTTTCTCCCTCTAATAAAGCGCGTTCTCTCTAATCCAAAACCCTTTTTCATTTCCGAAGCCCAATTTCATTCTGTCTCTGTATCGGGTAAGAATTTCTGATTCTTATTTGTCTTTAATTATCTTTCTGTTGAATTGTTAAGCTCCCCCCCCCCCCCAACAAAAACCAAAACCAAAAAAAAAAAAAAAAAAAATAGAAATCTCAAACCGCAATTTTGCAAGATGAATTGGTAATGGTTTTCTTAGGTTTATCCAATTACAACAGAAAATGAATTAGGGAAGGTTTTGTCCGAGTTGCTTTTTCAAAACTCCCAAGACAAATTGTTCTGAAGCTACCCCACTAATGCCTCCCCCCTCCTCAAATGGAGATACTATTATGATATATATGTCTATCTCAATATATTGTTATTTTCTGGTTTTCTTTGAATTGGTTCAATTGTTTCCTTTCAACTAGGATTATTTTTTAGTTTCTACTTTTGATTAGGTTTTTCTTCAATAGAGGATTAATACATTATTACAATCAGAATTTTTATTATGAACTAAACTGATATCGTCTCTTTTATTATGAATTAAACTGATATTTTTCCTTCAAGTTCTTCTGATTGTCTCTTATTTTTCCTCCCATGATGCTTGTGATCCATCAGGTTTGGCATTGACTTCATTTTCATTTATTATTTATTATTTTTTTGGGTATAGTAATGGAGTTCGAATCGCCTACAGTTTTGGTATTATGCGGAAAATCAAGTACAGAAAATGAATTAGCGAAGGTTTTGAAATTCAGCAATACCTTGAAACTTCCGGATAATGATCTGGTAAATGTTGTTTTGCATTCAAAGAATGAACAAGAGAGTTCTCAAAATGATGCGTTCCGGATAGAGTCATATATGAATTCTCTCTCAACTTCTCGTGTTGGGAAATTCCTCATTTACTCACCAAAATTGAGTTCCACACATGACGTGGTTACAAAGTAAGGAGTTTTTTAAAGCTTTTTCTTCTTTCTTTTATTTTATTTTCTTTTCTGTAAATATAAATTCATGAGAATTCAATATTACTTCATAGTGCTAAATTTTTGTTGTCAATAATTTTTATCATAACTATGCATAAAACTCATTGGATAAGGTCCCTTCAAACTCATTGGATGAGGTAGTATGAGGTGAGGTTATTTGTGTAGTGTGTACTCCAGCAATTGACATTCTTTGCCTGTGTTACTTTCCAATTTAGAGACCTAATTTTTCCCTTCAGATCTAAATATCAAAACTAGAAATTTTTGGATTCAGGCATAAATCGGTAGTGTTATGCTAAATGTTAACCAATTGAAGAGTTATCAAAACAAGTATTGTTATGATCGCCAGCCTTGGAATCACTTGATTGCAAGTAGTGTTCAATCAGTTGTATACTAATCAATATTCAATTGACTGGTTTGAGGTTATTGGAAAAAAGATCTGTATGAGCCACTTCATTTTGTTTTGTCGAAGTCACTTCTTTGTTGTCCAAGTTGCGTTTTCTTTTTGTCAAACTCATTTACTTTGCTACAGTGTTTTTATTTTTTATTTTTTGTTATTGTTTTTGCATATAAAGTACCGCGAGTCCTTGCTGTACCAAGTGCTGCAATTCATGTATATTTTTTTTCTACTATTACTAGCCTGATTGACTATATTTTTCTTGGTTTTATTTTTGCAGTAATTTTTGTGAGCTGCCTATAGGCGCGGTATGTGTTGCTGATGTTCAGCTCAAAGGCAGAGGTATACTGCTGCATAATATAGCTAGGAATTTAAATATTTAACTCTCTAATTTCCTTTCTTCTTTTCTTGGGCTGGGTTTGAAGGTCGGTCGAAGAATGTCTGGGAGATCTCCAAAAGGATGCTTACTCTTCTCATTTACAGTACAAATGGAAGACGGCCGAGTGGTGCCACTGCTGCAGTACGTTGTGTGTCTGGCAATGGCTGAGGCAATTGATGACGTTTGTCTACGAAATGTAAGCAATTGATGTTGAGTTTTAAGATTCGCTCTCCAAGTCTGCTTTCCTTGCACTCCCATTTTGTGTATGCCTTAAGAGTAGCCCCAAAGTTGAGAAGGAAACAGATCCTGTAGGTTTTTTCCCCATTCTCTTATTGGTTCTTAACGCCACCTTTTGTCAGGAATTATTTAGTACAGAGTGAAGCCCGGTTACGTGTGAAATACTGCTTTATTAAATGTCAACGGCAACTTAAAACCTTTTTAAGTAATGTTTAATAGCGTGAAATACTGCTTTATTAAATGTCAACAACAACTTAAAACCTTTTTAAGTAATGTTTAATAGAAGGAAAAATACATAAATAACAAGTCCACATACAGATATGAGTTTTCTGTTAAATCTTTTGCCCAAGTTAACAAGGTGATGTTTCAAATCTCAGCATAGAAGTGGGACAAATTCATGATATGTTCACATGCCCAAATTTGTATGGCAAATATAAACCCCGGAATGAGAATATCACTTATCACTGTTGATCAGGATTTACCTCTCATTTGAATGCTGGTGCATGATCCAGCAAAAACTTGAAGCAGTGGTTGACCCTAGGATGTTTTGGAAGTATCAAAGACTTCAACGGTATTTAACTTTTGGTCATGACTGAAAGTGGAGTAACGGTTTGACTAGTTAGCTGCAAAGGGAACTTCAATCATATTTATATAGAGGAGTGACATAGTAATTCTGGGGGTGTTGGTGGAGTTGATTTTTGAGCTTCTTATTCCAACAGTAGAAAATTTCTTATTACCGAAATAGGTACAGTTAGAAGCAATTCAGCTTCTGCCAAACTTCTTGCAGTGTTCAACAATTTAGAGATCTTTCTTGGGAAACTATGGTTATGGGTGCATTGTTAAAAAAGCTTAACAGCATATCTAGGTAATTTGCCTCCAAGATGCAAGTTGTAAGCTTCAATGCTTTTTAAGGAGATAAGCCCCAGTCTCTGAACATTAAACGATAAACTAATTCAAAATTTAAAAGTAGTAATATAAAATCATTATCAGCCATTAACTAACTAAAGATTTTTAACAAGTAATTTCAAAAATCTTGAAGTCATATACTCTTAATCATATACTCTTTAATATATTAACCCCTTCTTATTGAATAAATCTAGATCTTAAAATGTTTCATTGTCATTTCTTTTCTTGATTTGGGTACCATTTATCTATTTCAGGGCATACCACCTCCGAATGTTAAAATAAAGTGGCCAAATGATTTGTATTTAGACGGTTCTAAAGTGGGAGGCATTTTGTGCACATCAACATATAGGTCAAAGAAGTTCAATATCAGTGCTGGTAAAGAGATCCGATCTTTAACAATACACACTTCTAGACTATACACTCTCATACTCCTCAATCAAACTGAAGATGATTTAATTAACAGTTTCGTTTCCTTTTTTTCCTCCCCGAGAATGTAGTCTCACTGTGCTGTTTGTTTGTTCATATTCACATAGTTACCAGATTAAGTTCATACGGAATTCATTCAAAATTTTCGGTTTTGTAGGAATTGGCTTGAACGTCAGCAATGAGAAACCAACAACTTGCTTGAATGCAGTTTTAAGAAAATTGACACCTGTTGATTATGAGCTACAACGAGAAGATATTATGGCTGCTTTCTTCAATAAATTTGAGAACTTTTACGATATTTTCACATG
The DNA here is from genome assembly GCA_963692815.1 of Nyctanthes arbor-tristis. NCBI lineage: Eukaryota > Viridiplantae > Streptophyta > Magnoliopsida > Lamiales > Oleaceae > Nyctanthes > Nyctanthes arbor-tristis. Next base: position 6,182 of record CAVNYN010209730.1, read on the forward strand.
TCAAGGTGATTATTATCGTTGTGATTTCTGAGAAAATTTTGTGTATCATTAATTATCCTCACTTTTAACTATTTTGGATGTCGCTATTGTTTTTAGTTTTCTTCCCCTTTCAGAGACTTTAGTTTTATGGCTTATTGGCTTATATTAATGATCTTTTCAAAAGAGACTTGTCAAAATTGAGAGGTTATGGACGTTGACACATTTATTGCTCAAAGTTGTTAGTTTAATAGGTAAATATCAACTAGCATTCAATTTTGGAATGGAAGAATAATGTACCTTTGATAAGCATTTATGAATTTGCGATTATTATGATCACGGAGGTGCATGGGCATGCCAGAATCATTATTTAATGTGAATATGATTTAAGTTTAGCTCTTCATATTATGTGGCACTAGAAATTGATTTTTGATTCATAATTCTGCATGATAATCTTGATTGTCAGAGAAGTGTTCAAACCACAGCTTCAAATGAAGATCATGTCGTATTTTACCTTTGGACTAAATGGGAATAGTGGATACTTCATATCTGCTCTAGCAATAATAGGTCATTCATTTTATGTTAATCTTTGAGATCTGAAACTGGAATGGATATGCATGGCTTTCCACTGTTAAAGGGGTAGTGAAGTTAATCAGAATTTTTACTGCTGAACTTTACGGGGATCTAGAGAGAGTTGAAAGACGCAGCAGTTGAAATGATTTACCTGGCTACCATTTTTAACCCATTCCTGTAGAAAATGGATCACGAGAAATCGAGTTGCACAGCATACTTTCTGGATTTTTTTTTTTTTGTTTAATTTTATTTTATCATTATATTTTCTTTTCTTCCTTTCTTTCTTTCTTTTTCCTTTTTTTTTTTTTTTTTTTTTTTTTTTTTTTTTTGGGGGGGAGGGGGGAGCATAAATGTTTTATATTATGTTCATTTCTATAGAGTCTTCTGTGTAGTGATAGATTACATATCCGAGAACGGTAAATGTCTAATGGTGGCTATCATGCAGGCTTTCAAGCACTTGAAAATCTCTACTATAAGACGTGGCTACACAGGTGAGATTTGTCTCTCAGTAATTCTTGCATGTGTTCTTTTTCTTAATTACGGGATGAGTTCTTAATTATGTACAAAAGCTATTTGCCTTACTGAGACTAAACCCCTGTCAGCAAACAATTTCTATTTCAAAATAGAAATTGATCAAACCAATCACATCCACATATTTAATGAGGCCTCTATGTACAAGAGAAATCTCCACCACGTGTTTCCAATCATTCTATTTCAATTTTGACATTGAAATACTCTATAAGCACCCTTTGAAGTCAACAAATGCATGCCTGAGAATTTGGGAAGCAAAGTTTTTAGATAGTTATAATGCTGCAAAAAACCTCTGTTGTAGTCATTGAAAAGAAGGGTAAAAATGATTTACACCTAATGTCTTTAGTATTTATAATTAGGGTAATATTTTATTCACTGTTTCTTGATATATTTATATTTATAATTAGTAAATTGTTATTCTTGATGATGCTAATTTTCAACTGCAGCGGACAGAGAGTTATAGTACAGGAAAAGAATGAAAATTCGGCTGAAATTTCGGAAATCGTAGTAACCATCCAGGTCAGTTAATCGAAATCATTCAAATTTTCAACTGTTATTCTTGATATTTACATCTCTTGTTTCATTACTCCACTCATGTATAATTCATTGTGAAGTTGTCAGCTACTGTATTATAAATTTCCCCCCATATTCTGACTTAGAGGAAGGATTCCATAAAATAATGGAATTGGGTTTTAACAATTGGATATCATTAATTGATCGGAAACTGAAAAGTCAGAATGACAAATGTGAAATAAGAAATCTTGTGTGAACCCAATTTTTGTTGAAACCAATATCCGTGATAATACAGATTCTATTGAGGCACAAAATCCATTTCAGATACTCAAATAGTTGTGCTCGGAAAGGGTTGTACCTTCCTTATTTTGAACAAAATCAACTTTTTCACATGTATTTGCTTCCTGTACTCATACTTTAAATTATGTTAAAATAGAAATGATGGAAATTACGAGCACACCCAAGATGGGCTTGAAACTTTCTTTATTGCCATATTACAGCCACTAAAAACATTCAATGCTATCTAAACATTTGTATTAATATTTCAACCACCAAAATTTGTTAATATTTTGCTTTAAATTATGATTTGAAGAAGCTACCAATATTTTTTGCATCTGTTTTTCTATATGATGCAAAGAAACTTCTGTTTATTACCAGAATATTCCTTCTCTTTTTCTTTTTTAACAATTGGACAACCATTTATGTTTAATATTTTGCTATCAACAAGAAGAAGCTAGGTTTTCTTTCCTTGGTCGTGTATACCTCGTCAGTAATACATTCTATCTAGGGTTGTAATTATATATGTGTTTATTAATCCTCCTCCACAGGTCTACACTCTATGGACAGCCAATATAAAGAATATAAAGAAACCAATAGTGTTGTCTTCTATTCGCCAAGTGATAAAGCAAGAAACTTTTAGAGCTTTAGAGATCCTTCAAAATTTATCTGTGCTCAATTTTAATTAGCATAATTTTATTTTGGCGAGGACCTGTAATTTTCTGGTGGAACGGTCAACCTGTCTTATGTTCTGTGAAAAGAAGGGTGCTAAAAGTTATTGGTAAAAGTCTGGAGACAATTTAAATTTTGATAAATAATTACTATCACAAAGGTAAAGGTAAAGCTACATATGTGGAAACCATACTGCCACACTACTACATTTTTTCCAACTCGCCAAGTTCTCTTACCCGAGAAGACTATCCTCTAGGGGTTTTTGAATTTAAATCAAATTCTTTATAAAACATGTAGTCTTAATAGTTTCTTGGAGCATTCTGCATTTGTTCTCAGATTGTTTTGTTGCAAAATTGGTTCCCGTGCATGATTTTTCATGAAGCTGTTTTAATTTGGTTTTCCCAAGTAGTTCTAATGGTTATTTGTCAAAATAACCAATGAGCAATCATTAAAAACCTCTCTGGAATAGACTCCACTTGGATGACTCTTCAATAAACCAGATAACCCCACTTCAGATCAGGCAAAAACGTGGGGAGTTATGTGAAATAGTAATCTCAGCTATTTTCTAGGTGAATTGGGCAGCAAGCGGTAGCATAACTTCGAACAAAAAGATATAGTAGTTGTTGATTCCCAGAACTAGGCACAATTTTGGTACATTTGAAAGATTGTTCAAATCTGGATTCAACAGTTTCCTTTTTCTGGGATTGTTTCTCTATGCTTTTTTATTGTTACAGGATATATTGTCCTCTTAATGCATGTAATTCTTTGTTTTGGTCATATGAATTTTTGTTGCTTTCCTAAAGACTGTTAGTGCTTGTTCTTTGTAGCTTTGCTTTTTTCAAAAGAGATTTCTTGGAGGAAGTGTGGTGGAGAAGTAAAAGATATTATGGGGAAATGTAAAGAAATAGAGAATATGTGGTTAGTATTGAAGTTTCACTTGTAGGCCAGCTTTTTAGTTGCTTAAAATCTTTTATTTTAAAAAAAAAAAAAAATCCTGTATTTGCCTAGGTTAGACTTAAAGTTCAAGTAATGTTTTCTTTTGAAGTGGAAAAAAAGTATATACGAACTAATTCCTTTTTCCCATTGACCTTTCATGCCAAAGGGTGCCACTTATACTATGCTAAGATAGTCAAAGATGAACCTGGTCCTAGGATCCATTCAATTCTATGAATGAGTTGGTCTGATTTATCATGGAAATTAAGTAACATTTTGGGGAGATGTTATGTCATCTTCTTTTTAGGCATTCTGAGCCATAGTTGATGGAATAGAGTATTGTATAGTCACTTATTAGCTTTCCAATACAGGCTGCATCTCTATTATGTATGTGCTTGAAGGCGCCTGATTAACTTTTTGACTTTTGTATATGTGAAGCTTCATATTGAGGTCACAGTTAGTGACTATGTAATATGGAAAATCCATTCTTATTATTACTACTTACTTCCTCTTTCGTACTGCTCCAAAATTCTACTGTCAGTCATTGGCATTTCTTGTATTCCTTGTAGAAGTCATAGATTAATGGATAAATACAGTGAACTGATAGGCACAATATTTGAGTTTCACACGTCTTCCTGTGCATGCTTTATTTTTTTGAACCCATTGTACTTTTTAATTTACAACAGCAAGATGGGACTGCTCACACTGAAGACTATTTTCTATGACCTAAAACTGGCAATTAAATCGGAAAAAATAAATCCTTTTATTTGCATCCAGGGTATAACAACTTCAGGGTATTTGTTAGCTGTTGCTGGAGACGGTCAAGTGTGCGAGCTTCATCCAGATGGGAACAGGTATTTATTATATATCAAGCTTTCCACCAACATTGAAATTGCACAAAGTCTTTGATGTTACTTCCTGATTCCAGGTAGCCAATGAAGCGTTTTAGATAAAAGCTTCAACCATTGGCATTAGTACTTATTGTGTTGTTTACATATAAAACTATGCTGGGCTGGTATTCAAAAAATTCAGCTGTCAAAGGTAGATTAAAATTAGAACGATTAGTTACATAGTAGCTTAAAGTCAACGACTTTATTAAACTTCTATTTTGATTTTGGGAGCTCTCTACTCACTAGCAGAAAATGAGGATTCGGTTTTCAGACAATTGGACACCTTTTGATTCATAAAACTGATTTCCAAAGTCTTTCATGTTGTTCTCAATATGGAGAACGATTAGTTACATAGTTGTTCCAAAGTCAACACATTTATTAGACTTATATTTTGATTCTGGGAACTCTCTACTCACTAGCGGAAAATGAGGATTTGGTTTTCAGACAATTGGACACCTTTTGATTGACAAAACTGATTTCAAAAGTCCATTTTGTTCTCAATATGGAGAACGAGTAGTTACATAGTTGTTTCAAAATCAACACATTTATTGAACTTCTGTTTTGATTTTGGGAACTCTCTACTCACTAGCAGAAAATGAGGATTTGGTTTTCAGGCAATTGGACACCTTTTGATTGATAAAACTAATTTCCAAAGTCCTTCATCTTGTTCTCAATATGGAGTTCACTTACTTTTGTTTTATAGCTTTTATCCACCAACGCTTTTTAATGCGGTTCTTGTATTTCTAGGAGAGTATGTCTTCAACTCACATTGTCTATGTCATCTCCATACCTATAATTTTGTAATATTCTTTTCCATTAACTAAGTTGTTTCTGTTTTCAATACATCTTATTATAATTTTTTTTCGGGGGGGGGGGGGGAGGGGGGTGGTTTATATGCTGTTTCATAAGAATAATATTTATTTTGTGCATTGGACATATTGGTACACAGCCTATCTCATCAGCAATGTAGTGCCACATTGCCAGTTTCTCTCTCCTCTCTAAATACAAAATCTAGGAATTTTTTCAAGGTTGGCAGTCTGTATTCCGTCATTTGTTGCATATTTCAGTTCTTTGTACTGTTACAAAATTCAACTTTAAAAATGTATGAAAAATAACTATTGACCAGCACCCGCCACCACCTCCCACCCCACCCCACCCCCCAAAAAGGAAAAAAAAAAAAAAAAAAAGGAAGGG
>CAVNYN010209747.1:0-23827 GCA_963692815.1 Nyctanthes arbor-tristis
ATAGAAGGATGATAGCTTGAAAAATAGCTTTAATTGAGGAATATCATGGCTTTAATAGCACTTTCCACTTGAGATCTTTCCCTACACGACGCCTTCCGATCTCTCTCCCCTCTTCGAAGTTTATATCTTTCATAACTCTCTTTATTATTTAATATTTGATTGTGCATAGTTGCTTCTCATGCTCCTATTGTATTGACATTTGATTATTGACGGTGTACCATTACTTTGGATAAATCATTATTACTTGTTCTTGGGCATCGCTAGTAGCGCTGTTTACCCGTTTGATTTACTTTATGATACTATGACCTTACTATGTGGTCTTGGCCATTTTGAATTGTTATTGAATCTTTATGTATTGCGCTTACTGGTAGGGGCTATGCTAGTGGTGGCCCAACTTGTGCTTATGATTAGCTTGGTATTATGGTTTTCTTTCATTCCATCATGAGCCAAGGCATGTTGTTATTTATTGGATACTTTGTACTCACTCCCCTTATCTAATAATCTTGTAAGTATTGAATTTAGAGTTTTGTGGCCGGATCGTCCCAAAGGTAGAGAAGATACATGTATGTGATCGATATTGTAGTATATGACTGAGGTTTCATTGTGGATAGCTCAAAATACACTTAATTATCAGAGTACGCAGCAAAAGCGTCTCAACACTTTTGAATTGTATTTGTAAAGTCGCGCCCTTAATTTTAAATGGAAATATATATATATATATATATTTATTTAAATGTTTTCGCTATTGTTAAAATTGGGGGCGTGACACAAAGGCTCATCTTATTTATAAACCCCAATCATGTTACATCTTTACAAAACTTTCAATGTGGGAAATCATTTAAACTTAAAGTTAAACATAAAAAACCAAGACAATTATTACTTTGTCACAAAGTCCACAAAATTTCCTTTATATAGTCATTTGCACAAAAGCCCGTCTTATTTATAAACTCTAATCATGTTGTCTTTTTACAAAACTTTCAATGTGGGACAATAAAAAAGTTAAAGTAATACCACTACTTTTTCAGGTTGAAATTTTTTGGCCAATAAACTTATTTAAAAATCATCATTATTATATTATTTTTTTAACAATAGTCAAGAACAATATATAAGTTTATTATCTCTATTTAAGTTATATGCTATTATTATATAATATATATATATATACGTGGAGAATTGGTACTTATACATCTTATCATTTATTTAAGTAGTTTTCTTGTTGGTAAAAAGTGTGAAATGCGTTTTCTTACTTTTATTTGAAGTGTTAAGTGTTATTTATTTTTGACAATTACATCATTTTTGTAATATTTAATCCCTATAAATAAATAATAAAGTAGAAATTATCCATCTTTTCTCTTTTGAAAATATCAAAATTGTACTTTAAAATTGTTAAAATTATAAAGTAGATATAATATTTATGATTTTTACATTTATTTTCTAATTTAGGATATATATATTTCAAATATTTAATAATTTTAGATTTGTTAAAATAAAAAAATGAGAAAGGCTTTTTAAAATATTCTTCTTTTATCCACTTGTTTATTGATGTGGTTTTGATTATTCGGGACTGGTTTTTGTAATAAAAAAGTGATCTTTTAGAAAGTTCTATAATTGAAAATAAAGAAAAGTCACGAATTTACATATAAAATTATTCTAGTGAATAAATGTGTGGCTGAAAATGAGTTTGAGTGAAAATTAATTTTGATAAGATCAAAACCATATGACCTAAGAAAATTATAAGAAATTTGCTAAGACTTAAGTGATATGATGACATCCTAACTAGCTTTTACACCCTTAATTAAATATTTGATTTCACACCCCAATAATCCCATTGTAATTAAAATAATAATAATAATAATAATAATAATAATAAGAAACTTGCATTTTCTAGAAGAAAAATGAATTATATAACTTGAGATGAACATGAAAGAACTAACAAACTTCTTTTGAAAAAGGGTAAATTTCATATATCGTCCCCAACCTTTGCAATTTGTATCGCCCTAAGTCCCTAACCTTTTTTTTCAATGCGTTGAGTGCCTAATCAAATAGATTATAGAAAATAAGAAAATATACAAAAATAAAAAACAAAAAGTATAGGGAGAATGATCCCCTTTGTTGTCGAGAATGGCAAGAAGCCATTTCGGCAACCAAAATCAGGGGGATTCTTCCCCTTGCTGCCAGATTTTCGGCAGCCAAATCAGGGGGAGAAATCCCCTTACTGTCAGAAATGGCACTTGACAGCCAAAACAGGGGGCTGCTATTGCCGGCAACATTCATGCCCCTAGAAATCCCCCCTGATTAGGCTAACAAAAATGGAAGAAACTTTTTTGCCATTTCTGGAAGCAAGGGGGAGAAAATCCCCCCCCCCGATATTGGGTTCTTTGCTGCCGGGAAAGGGACCCAGTAGCCACAAAAGGGGCGGGAGAGGATCCTTCTTTTACTGTCAGGAATTGGTTCCATTCCTAGTAGCATTCACGCTGCGAGAAAGGTGGGATTCTCCCCTCTGATTTGGCTGTCGAAAATGACAGCAACCTTGTTGACATTTCTAGCAGCAGTGGGGAGCATCCCTCGGGATTTAGCTGCCAGAAATGGTTGCATTTCCGACAGCAAGAGAAGGAATCCCCAATGTTTTGGGCAACTGGAAATGGGAGCGAGGTCGGGATGGAGATCCCCACCCCCAATTTTAATTTTCTTTTTTATTATTTTTAAAATCTTTTTATTTTTTTAATTTAGACAAATAAGGGTAGAAAGGTAATTTTGTGAGGGACTTAATGGAATTATTGACAGAATCCCTCAACAGAGATCTTTTGTGCTTAGTCATGAAAGGTTAGGGATTCAACGTGTTGAAAAAAAAAAAAAGTTCAGGACCCAGGCGATACGAAGTGTAAAAGTTGGAGACGATATGTGAAATTTACCCTTTAAAAAAAAATAAAAAACACATAGAGAGTAATTATTAATTTATTATTACTGAAACGGAAGGCAAAAATTTTGGTTCCATGTATGATCATTGTGTTATATATCAATTTTGATAATGTCCACCATAGTGAAAGTAAACTTATAATCATATATCTTAAATATTAAAGCAAAGCGCCACAATGGGTCTGTCGAGTGCATGTACTTTGGCACCAGAAACAAAAAAGCTAAGGTTCAAAAAGTGGGAATAAAAGTTTTGAGTAATGGCTTTATGACTTCAAAGATATCAGAGAAAGCTCTTCTTTGATAATTATAACCTTTGGCGACGTTTGTGGAACATACTTTTTCTTACACGCCGACAAAATCCTTTTGTTGATTCCTTGGGTTCCAGTTCCACATTCGATATTCAGTAGCTTACATCAATTTTACATCATTGAGGGGCATTCGGCAAAATCCTCTTGTTGATTCCTTGCCTATAGATAAAACCAGAGTATAGAATAAAAATTTTGCATTAATATCATATCCAAAAAGATAACAATATGTAGTTCCATTATAGGGCGTATAGGCTATTGTTCCAATATGTAGTATGATGTGCATTCATTGTTTTCAACTTATCTCTAAAATCTTGATAAATGTAATTATTCTTTCTAATTAATTTTATTTTTACATTTGATTAATAAACTCTTTAAATGAATACGATAGCCTAAATACATTAAGATTTCCTTTTTCTTTCAAAATTTGTCATTTCGATCTTTCTAACGCATTGTACTTGGATTAATTGTGATGATTAAACCTTTCCAATAATGTTTGATTAATATATTTACTTGGTGGAGCATAAAGTTTGAAAATTCTAATAGTAGTTCTCAGTAGACTTTTGTTAAACATTCAGGGATTCTCATGAAATTTTTTAATTGTCAGAAATGCTTATTGTTAAATGTTTCTAAGTAAATTTATTTGCTTATTTTAGTTGTTTTGGTTTTGGAACAGTTCATTAGATTGATGGGGTTTTCCCCAAATTTGTCATATGCAAAGGTGTTATAGTACATAGATTTGTATAGTAGGCTATCAGTCATTAATTTCTTCTATACTCTATGATATTAGTGGTGTGGAGTTTTTTCTTTCTAATTGACGTGGCTAGTGTATCAATTTCTAAATTGTGATACTATGTCATAGATATGATTATATTCTCTAACGAGTCTATTATATAATTTTTTTTTTCTAGAATGTGATTCTATTTACATACATGATACCAAATAGTTTAAAGGTCAAGATTCTTTTATGTCCAATGATGATCATGTATAAACTATATATTTACATCAATTTAGCATCTACAAGTGACGTTTTTTGATTTCTGAAGTATTTGATATATTTCTTTAGTTCGTTTTATAGGCATTTGTAAGTGTTTTGATATTTTTCACTATAAGTGGTGCTAATGAAAATTTTAATTTATATCACATTTGCTTAATTAATTCTGTGTTGAAAGTCTTCCTTGTACGCACATACATAACTAGTTTAAAGTTTAAATTAAGTTTCAATTTAAATTTTTATCACATGACAAGTTTAAAACAAAAGTTTAAAACAAATCTAAATTAAACTAGTTCTTCTTGCCAACACTCTAAAAAAATTTGACACATTGTAAGGTGGGTTCCACACCCAAGAAGGACAAAAAGTAAAAGGTCAAAAAAGACAGTTCTAACAATTTGAAAACCAGGTGTTGACGCTTGGAGCACAAAAAAAAAAAAAGACTAGCAAAATATATAACATAACAATAGTTCTCCATTACCCAAGCATCTGTGTTACTGTTACACACTTTTCACGGAAGTTTTCACTGTCTGGAGAAGGATAAGTTGGAAACAAGATTGCACAAATAAACAAATAAACATATAAATCCATAAGTCGTTCACTCCAATTTCAGCTGCTGCTGAAGGGCTTGGGAAGATGTGACAGGACCTCCAATAAGTCTTCTAGGAGGAGATGCCTCCAGAAGCGGCCTTCCCATCCCAATGTAAGAGGTTCTTCTATCATCACCGTTTATTAAAAGGAACCTAAATGTCCAGTAGAGGACTTTTGGTGCAAACACTCTGTATAGGAAAAATATGTCGTACCAGCTGGGATATTTCACATATGGATCTCCTCTGCATGCTCCAGATACAATCAACTTTGCGAACTCCTCCACTGGACCACCCGATACATGCACCTTACCCAGAAACCAAGAAAATTTATTGAATCGAGAATCGAATGAAATTAAGGTTAAAGTAGCTAGAATATTTCTGTATCAGAAGAAGTTAAGGTTAAAGTAGCAAGAATATTTCTGTATCAGAAGAAGTTAGAATTTTGCAGATAAGAGCTTAAAATTTGCAGTTAAGAGCTTAAGCATAAATGGAAACGTTTGTTGCATACATTTTTAAATTACCATTTTTCTCATAAACTTCAACAGTGTAGACATATCCGGTTATCCCACATAAATATCTATAGTACTTTAAAGTAAGAGGAAGATGAGGTGTTTCCAAACGAAAATGGCCAACACCTCTTGAAACAAGGAAGCAAAAGTGCAAGCTTGACTGCTAGGAGGAAATGGAAATCCCATGAATTCTATGTGTATGCTAACACTAGACCTGAGTGGAACTTACCTCTCTTTCTTCCTTCCATTGCATCTCTGCACCTTCCTCCACCATGAATTTTCCTCTGGTCATTTCAGTTCCAATCCAACCATGAGTTGCAACAGTTATTCCAACCTCTCCCTTTACCTCAAACCTCAGTGTCTCGTAGAAGTTCACAAGTGCTGATTTTGCGGCCTACTCAAGAAAACACCAAAAAAGGAGGGAGGGGGCAGCGATTACTACCGAGATCATTAAATACTAAAAGAGTAGGCATTTAAAATTTTCTCCACATTGTTGAGCTATTCTACTCATTCAATCTAATCCAATGTTTTAATGGGAAGGAAAAATGATCTGATGCGTCAAAATAAAGCTTGAAATCATGAAGAGACCTTAAGAAGGAACTCACAGAATATAAGCTCATCCTTGGCAACGGTAACCAATTTTCCACTGATGCATTCACTACGATCCGTCCACTGTTTTGCCGAAGATGAGGTAGTGCAACATATGTTGGATAAACATTACCCCAAAAGTTTATGTCCTGATAGTATGTGCAAAAATATTATCAAGACGTTAATTAGCAGGCAGGCATGGAAAACAACACTGTTTGACTTGATTGAAACAACTGGAGAATTTCAACTTGAAAAAAGGATCAGCAATATATTTAACCAAACAGGCATATCAACTTTTAGAGTGTACCATTAAAATGGGAAACACGCTGGAGTCTGTTGCTTCCTCGAAGTAGAAAGTATGTCCCAAACTTGCTGTGTTTACTAGATGATCAACTGCAAAAAGCACAAAGAATTGGAAACAAGAAACTGATGTTACATACCTATATACGTGTTTTTAGTTACCCAAGAAATGAGTGATCCTGAAGTTATTGCTAGTTGTGCGTTTCAAATTGATCACATATGTACTTATTTCAAACGTTTTTAATAATTAATTTAGATGAGCAATCTAGCTTACCACGCCCAAAATAGTTGATAGTCTCATTGATAAATCTCCTACAATCGTCTTCCTTGACAACATCAGCAGCCATTATCAAAACATGACTCGACCCCAGTCTTCTTGCATTTTCACTGATTCCTCGCAGCCTGTGCTCTCTTCGAGCGATTAGTACAAGATTGGCCCGCCTCTTGGCGTATTCATAAGCTATTTGCTGTACTTAAACATATGCATTTTAATTAGAAACAGTTGTAGTGTATTGGAATCGCAAGAAGGACCAACGCTCTGATTTCGGGGACTCTAGGCGAAAATTTGAATGAGACCCCTTTTCAAAAACTCTAGATTAAGTGTAGTCTTAACTGTTTGAACTTTGAACAATTAACTATAATGTCTAAAAAAATTGGCAAAATAGATGGGAGCAATTTTCATTTTAATAAGTTTTAATTTTGATTATTTGTAGAACATTCATTATATCTTATCGTTTAAAATACACATTTAAACAAAATCAATGTATTAATATGAGGATTTGAAGCTTTGACCTATGACATCATGTTTAATGTGGGGAAACAACTCAAATTTAGGCTCCTCTCCAAAAAAAAAAAAATACAAATAATGTAAGGGCATTTTTTGGGGAGATTTGGGTGGAAAAGGGTAAAGGAAGGGACAAATTAAATTTAGCCATCTTTTACCCCATCCCCCCCCTTCTTCTTTCCCCATTCCATTGTTTTTATTCTATTGTTTGAATATATGTTTTATAAATCTTGACTATAAATTTGTCGACGCCTTCTAACTGGGGGCCAAAGCGACCGTCTTGGTCGCCTATACTGCCCACAAGTTACAAAAGTGACGTGCAATTTTTTTCTTTTAATTTGATGAGTTGAGAAAATTGATATCCATATCTCTGCATTAGAGCATCTCCAACCCACCAACTCTAAAAGGCACCCCACATATTTTCCACTTCATATTTTTTCTATTTTCTAATATTCAACAACTAATATATATTCAATTCAAAAAACACTTTGTCTTTATTCATATCTCCGCATTAGAGCATATCCAACCTACAAACTCTAAAGGGCACCTCACATATTTTTCACATTCATATTTTTTTCTATTCTCTAATATTCAACAACTAATATATATTCAATTCAAAAAACAACTAACCCTAATATATATTGAAAACCAATTAACTATATACTAGTGTATTAATTATAATAGATAAAAAAACATTTTATACGAATAGCTGAGAATATTGCGAATATTATCACATTGAAAAATAAATACAACATACATACCAGCAAACCGCGACACCAAACAGAGCTAGCTAATCAAAATAAAATGAGAAAAAAGTTACACGATATGAAGGGTAAAATGATCATTATTTTTCCTTTTAACGGTCAAAATAGATGGATTCCATTCACAGAGACCTTCTATGAGAAGTTTTGAAAGGTTGGGGACTCCATATGTCAAAACAAGTTAGAGATGAAATTACTACATTGTACAAAAGTTAGAGACCTTTTGTGATACCCGTTAAGAAATGTGAAAGGTAGCCAATTGTGTCGATCTCCTGTCTCATCATTAGTACTGACTGCACGCCTAATTATATATAAGCAATATATGAAAGCATCCCAAAGAGTATTCGGACCGACATAAAAGAGCTAGGTTAAGTAATTTCAACGATTAAAAGATGAGACGAGTAAGAAAAATGAAACGGATACCTCCCCAATGCCGGAGGAAACTCCAGTGATGACGACCACTTTGTTCTCCATGTCTTCAGAGATAAAGAAAGTATTGTAAATCCATTCACAAGTATTGATGAATGTTAAGGTTGGCCATGCAAACGCCAGTATCACCAGGCTGGCTGGAGGCAAGAAGAAATTCAGCGCAGTATTTATCAGATCCATGTATGTATATATCTGCAAAACCCTGAAGAGAAGTTAAATGTTTAATTCTGAAGAGAATGAGGAGGAGGAGAAGAAGAAGAAAAATGGTAGATAATGATAAGGAATTAAATTAAATAAAAGAAAAGAAATGATATTGCTGACGCGCGCTTGACATTTAGTGCTTGAAGATAAACACCATATAGACATATATGGCTGGGTGCATGCAGAAGAGGGTGCTCAAAATGAGACACGTGTTCTCGTGCTGTGGCGAATGGAGGGAACTTCTGCATGAGAGATTGATGCTGATGGTATGAGGAGGAGACACGTACGTTACATCCATCTCTACTCGATGTATATAGCATTTATGTATTGGTATCGTTTCATTGGACCAGCTAGTTTTTCCCTTCTCATTTTTTTTTTCCTTTAGAAAATAAAAAACTGACTTTTGGTTAAGTATCGTGATTTTTTTGCTTTTCAAAGAAAAATGAGAAAAAATATAACCAATAAGATAATTTCATTTCTCTTGCTTTCCTGAATTACTCTATCTAATCCCTTCCCACAATATATATATATATATATATATATCTATTCTAGATGTTATAGAGTCAATCTCTCACTATGTGTGTGTCTGACGGGATTAACACTCAGATTTAGAGCTTGTTTTTGGGAATTTTATGTAAAGTGAGGTTAAATTTATAGGAGAATGTGGTGAAAATATGAAGAAAGATTATTGAGAAGTGTGAAAATTTATTTTTTTGTGAAAAATGTTTGGTTGTTGATTTAATAAATTTTTTGATTTCATAAAGCTCCCAAGAACAAACTCTCATACTGAGAGATTATTTTTACTTGATGTTAAGGAAAGAATATCGTAAGGTTAAATAAAGATTTCTTGTAAAAACACCAAGTCATATTCACTTCGTAATGAGAATATTTTCTTCTTTGTTGATTCCATGTAAATTCACTTGATAAGTACGTGCGGTAGTCATGGCATATCAATATTGATGTTATAGGATCTATATTCAAAGTGTATCGATTTTCTTCTACACATAATATTAATTTGATGCTCCATATAGTTTTAGAGGGTGTATCTTTCACCATACTACAGTGTTCACCACCGTTCATGACCATCGTATTTAAGCCACTATCACCACCATTCATTACCAAATGAATGGTCATCAACTCATCATTGCAAGTTCTGACGAGAAAAAAAAAATTAAATTAGAATGGATGTCAAAATAAACCTGATTTTAGAAATCATTTTTAAAAATTTCCACAACCCCACTGATTACCTTCACCTTATTATCACCGGCCCGCTTTGCAATCATGGGAACACAATAACAATTCTTTTTTGTTTTTTGGGGGGAAAAAAAGGAGTAAGATTTGATTCTAGATCTTAGATCCTAAACAAATTATTTCAGATTTTCAGACTAGGTTCCATGACTATGGTGGTAGTGACAATTGCAGTGGCAGCGCCAGCGGCTATGGTTGACAGTGGTGGGAGCAACAATGAATGGTTTTTGTGGTAGTGGTGGATCAATTCTTTTTTCATTCTTTCAACAACAAATGTAAAAACCAACAACCTAACAGGACAAATAAAGGGTATTTTAGACTAATCATTAGTCAAATTTTATACAAAAGGAATTTTGAGTCAAACTTATATTATTGGTATTATATAGATATATATATATATATAAAGGATGAAACTTTTTTTTTCCCCTTGATACATGATAACTTATATATGGGGGAGGGGTGGGAATTCCGGGAGGGTTAGACGTGGTTTGAACTCAAGGCCTCTGACTCGAAATGTAAGCATCCTAACCACTAGTGTACAATTCGAACCACATATTAATGGTGCTTTTAAGATGATGAAGTTAGGTGACAAACTGACTTTTGATAAATACGTAGAAAAATTATTTCAGACATGAAATACGTCCTAATCCCTTTAATCACCGTAAGATTACGGCAACTTTTTCCCCCTAATTAACGGTGCCTAGGAACATTTTGTTAGTCTATTTGTATTTTAATTTTTCATTTTCACTTGCTTTCTTCTATCCACGGGTATTGTATCATTGTTTTCAATTTTTTTTCCATTTTTTTTAGTTGTTCCTTGTTACTTGTTAAGCTATTCCTCTTATTTGTAATTTTTGGATGAAAAATGATGATTAATGTAACATTCTTCTAAATTAGAAATGACTTTCTCTATATATAACTTTTTAATTGAGTTTTTTTTTTTTTAATTTTCACATGTGACTTTTTCAGACACGTGACTTTTTAGACAATTTATATGTAATTTTGAATGTATTTTTTAATTTTTAATGTGACTTTTTCCCATACGACTTTTTGAAATAACCTCTATGCGACTTTCAATGTGACTTTTTTCATTTTTATTTATGATTCAATTTTTATGTGACATTAAGTGCGACTTTTTCAAAACAACCTAGATGTGACTTTTTAACTTTTATATGTGACTTTTTAATGTAAGATATTTTTTCAGACAACTATGCGACTTTTTAATTTTTATATGTGACATTTTCATGTACGTGATTTTTTTAGGGCATCATATATGTGATAATAATTGTGACTTTTTAATTTCTAATGTGAGGTTTTTGTAAACGTGATTTTTTCAGAGAAAAGCAACATTGATGGTGACCTTTAAAAAAAAGTCACATTGACTTTGACTTTGAAAAAATCACACTGACTTCAAAAAGTAACATTTTTTAAGGAAAAAAAAAGTCGCATTTATTTTTAAGAGTCTCAAATTAAGAAAAAAAAGTCACATCCAAATTGCATATAAGTTAGACTAAAAAAGTCACATATATAAAATTAAAAAAATTACATTCAATGTTACATATGGGTCATCTTGAAAAAATCACGTATAGAGAAAAAGTAACATAAAAAATTAAAAAGTCAACATATATAGAAATTAAAAAGTCACATATAAATTTTCTAGAATGAAGCACATATAGAAAAAATCGCACATAAAAATTAAAAAGTCACATCAAAGTTGCATATATGATGTCTCGAAAAGAATTATGTATAAAAAAATTACATATAAAAATTAAAAGGTCACATGTAATTTAGAAATGTTACATTTTTTTTTTTGTAATATTTAGAAATGTTACATTGATTGTGACTTCCATTTAAAAGTTACAAATAAAACAATCAAAAAATAAGTAGGGGTTTGCGAAAGAAAAGAAAAAGAAAAAGAAAAGAAAAGAAAAGAAATAAGTAGGGAGAAGAAAAGAAAACAAAGTTTACACGTGTAGGACAGGCAAGGGAAAGAAAAACCAATAAAAATAAGGGAATCTCATTTTTTTCTGTTTTTGACTAGGTATTGGTTGGATGTAATTGGTTTCTTTAATCACATCTTCACGTGTATTTAATAAGGTCTTAAATAGACCTCTTTTTTAATCGGGTCTTAAATTATACCTCTTAAAATAAAACTAATTGTAAATTTACCTTTATACATTGTAAATATACCTCATTTTTATTTATTTTTATGTTTTTTTATAATAATTATATTATTATTATTATTCAATCTATCTATATATATTATATATATGTATATATATTTCAGCTCACAAAATATAGGGTTTAATGAGCCGCCACCAGCACCAGCACCAGCACCACCACCTTTACTTCCGCCACCGCGGGTCACTGCCACCATCCGTCTCCCATCCCGTTATACTGCAAATAAAATTAAAACAATCCTCCCACTGCCACCATCCGTTTGCCACCATCTTCGTCGATGAATAAGAGAGAGGAGCTGCCACCATCTTCGTCGATTAATCAGAGCGACGAGGCTCCGCCTCCTCCAGGCGGCTTGCACAACAGCAGATGCTGCTGCTGTTGCAGCAACACTGCCATTGATGGTTGCTGCTCCGGCATCCGTTCTTTTCAGTTTTTTTTTTTAATTTGTTCATATTTGTATGTATATTAAAAAAGTCTGGTAGTGTTTTTGGCAACCAATTCTGAACTCGGGGTCATTGGATGCACATTTGAGTCAATTTTCACGATGTAGGTGATATGCCCTTTCCGTTTTTTAGTTTTTATTTATTATTTTTTTTATTACCAGTGGAATCAATATTTTGTTACCATATAAACACGTTTATTGAGTTCTTTTGTTACTTTTGTTACCACTTTTCACTCTCCAATGTGTTACCAACATTTTCCGGTACGTGGCACTTCTTTTTCTCTGTTTTCCTTTTAATTATTTTTGGCTGTTTATTACCATTTTCACTGATGTTTTAGTGATTTTATTTTCACTTTCCCATTTGATGGTTGTTTTTTGGTTTTCGATATTCGAATGACTTTTCTTCTTTTTTATTTTTAACATGTTACCATTCGCCGGTGGATTGTTACCACAATAATCTTCTTTTTTTCCTCTTTGTTACAATTGCTTTTTTCATTTTTTTTGGGGCATTCACTACCATGTTGTTTTTACTATGTTTTTTTTTCTTGGTGCTTTGCCATGACTTTTCCTAATTTGTAATGTATTCGCGAGAATTGTTACCGTGTATTAAAGCGTCAGCGACAGTGCTGGAGGCGGCTATTGTTACCAAGAGGAGGTGGGTGGCGGTTTTGTTTTACGACCATCATAAGTATTAGTGATTGGTTGATTTTTTTACGTGGTGACAACGGAGCAGGAAAAAGAATTGTTGAAATGAATTTAATAGGAATAATAATAATAATTGAATTTTGTAAAAATTGGTTTGGGGTACTTTTACAATTGAAAATGGTATTTTCACAAATAATTTTAAAAAAAACCAAGTATTTTTCAAACACTTATCAATAAAAAGGGTTTTTATCAAAAAGGCATTTTACAATTGCAGGATGGCTTGTGCCGTGTTCTTACGTTGCCAAATCTTTGCACCATATTTTTGCATTTTAAATTTGTTTATGGGGTACTTTTCCAAATATCCCCCTTACCATAGAGAACCTTCCGTAGCTCGTATAATTCTTGCACAACCATCCTGCAGCAGAAACCCGACAACATGCTTTGTAGTTGGGCTCCGGTCCAAGAGTCCAGTCTAATCCATTAATAAGCAGTAGGCCTGACCCGGCATCAATACCTACGGCAGCAACCCGGGAGTATGGATTCTCTTCTACACGTGTCATTCCGTAGGCCCGTGACTCTTAATGCAGCGCACGTCCGCAACTTCCTTCAAATTGCTAGCGCTTCAACTCCACAACCATTTTCTCATCTTTCTCTTCTCTTTCACAGCGAATATACGGAGTAGATGGTGTTGCACACATGCTTGTTCTCTTGCAAGAACTTGGTCGGCCACGCGAGTGAAAGGTATGTAAAACTTAATATCTAGTTTCTAAATCATACATTCATATAATTGTTATAAAACTATAGGAAATAAGGACAATATTTAAGATATGAAGAAGCACAAGAAAGAAGCTATATAGTGGAGATTTTTCACTCTTTGTTTGATGGTTCAAATGAAGTACATAATACCCTATTTATAAATGCAAAGAAGAGCAAAATAGTAATTTATGAATTACAAATTTATCATTAAAATAATTAATCTTGAATCCAACTAATAAACAACTTGATTTCCCACTTACATACTTAAGAAAGTCTTGAGTTGTATAATCCACTTGTACAAACAACTTGCATCTTATAATCTATTGTATAATAGTCATCCACACACACATTCAACTTACTTGAGCAAGTCTTAAATTCATAAGACTCCCCCTTGGATGACTATTTCACAGATTATGCCTCGTTAAAAACTTCTAGAAAAAAACCCATTGGGAAAAAATATAGTAAAGGAAAAAGAGTACATAATTCTACACACATTTTTGAAAGCTGTCTCATCAAAAACCTTTATAAGAAAAACCTTGTAGGATAAAAACTTGATAAAGGAAAAGAGTACAGCTTGTACGGACTCCCGCTCATCGGGTCATTATTTAAGATCTTTGTACCGACGCATTCCAATCTTGTGCACCACTTTCTCAAAAGTTGCAGTAGGAAGTGATTTAATAAATAGATCTGCCAAGTTCTCGCTGGAATGAATTTGTTGAACATTAATTTCTCCATTCTTTTCAAGATCATGTGTGAAAAAGAATTTAGGTGAAATATGCTTGATTCTGTCGCCTTTGATAAATCATCCCTTTAATTGGGCTATGCATGCCGCATTATTTTCGTGTAGAACTGTTGGGATGTTTTTGTTGCAAGATAGGCCACATGTCCCACGGATATGTTGAATAATAGATCTCAATGATTCACATTCTCGGCTTGCTTCATGAATTGCAAGTAGTTCAGCATGATTTGAAGAAGTGGCAGTTAAAGTTTGCTTTGTAGACCCCATGATATAATAGTACCACCGCAAGTAAAAAGATAACCTGTCTGAGATCTAGCTTTATGTGGATCAGACAAATATCCTGCATCAGCATACCCTACTAAATCTGGTAGAGAAGAACTAGAATAGAATAATCCCATATCAATCGTTCCTCTAAGATAACGAAATATATATTTAATCCCGTTCCTATGCCTAATTGTTGGAGCTGAACTATATCTTGCCAATACATTTACTGCAAATGCACTTATGTATGGTTCTTCAAGACCAAGAATTTCCCCATTATCTTTCCGCGGTCTAAAAGGATCATTATTTATATCAAGAAACCGTACGATCATTGGAGTACTCAACGGATGTGCTTTGTCCATATAAAATCTTTTGAGGACTTTTTCAGTATAAGTCGATTGATGAATGAGAATTCCATCATTCAAATGTTCAATTTGCAAACCAATGCAAAATTTTGTTTTTCCCAAATCTTTCATCTCAAATTCTTTCTTCAAATAATCAATTGCTTTTGGAAGCTCTTCAGGAGTTCCAATTATATTTAAATCATCAACATATACTGCAATGATAGTAAACCCGAGTGTTGATTTCTTTATAAAAACACATGGGCAAATGAGATCATTCTTATATCCTTCTTTCAACAGATATTCACTGACACGGTTATACCACATGCAACCAGATTGTTTTAAACCATATAGTGACATTGTAGTTTAATTGAAAAGAATTCTCGAAGTTTTGAACTATATGATTCAGGCATTTTAAATCCTTCTGGGATTTTCATATAGATATCAGCATCGAGCATGCCATACAAATAAGCTGTGACCACATCCATTAGACACATATCTAGTTTTTCATGCACAGTCAAACTAACTAGATATATAAATATAATGGCGTCCATTACGGGGAATATGTTTCTTCATAATCAATATCAAGCCTCTAGGAAAATCATTGTGCCACAAGTCGTGCTTTGTATCTCACGACTTTATTTTTCTCATTTCTCTTTCGCACAGAAACCCACTTAAAACTAACAGGCTTTTTTCCTTCAGGGGTTTGAATAATGGGCCCAAAAACTTTGCCTTTTTCTAATGAATTTTATTCAACTTGTATAGCTTCTTTCCATTTTAGCTAATCACTTCTACGTCGACATTCTTTGACGGATTTTGGTTCATCATCCTTGTTTTCATTTATAATACCGAATGCAACATTGCATGCAAAAGTATTGTCGACATTTATTTCTTTTCGGTTCCACTTCTTTCTCATGTAAATATAATTTATCGAGATCTCTGCATTATCATTATTCTCAGGTACCTGAACTTCTTCTAGAGTTTCTTGATTATGTTCTACAAGAGTACTTGCCTCAATATGACCATCTTGATTAGTTGCTCCATTTTTCTTTCGGGGACTTTTATCTTTGGAACCGACTGGCCTTCTGCGCTTCTGGCGCATTTTAGATTCATTGGCCACAGATTGTGCTCCTTGGACAGCAATTTTAAGTGGAGCATTTTCAGCTGGAATATGAGACTTGGTTATTCTTTTTAAGGTCAGTAAATGCTTCTGGTAATTGATTGGCTATACTTTGCAAATGAATAATCTTTTGAACTTCTTGTTCACATTGTCCACTACGAAGATCAAGTTTAGACAAAGATGATGCATTTCAAGTACTCTTTTTTTTCAACTTTTTCTTTTCTCCCCCTAATGTTGGGAATATTGTCTCATCAAAATGACAGTCGGCAAATTGTGCCGTAAAAATATCTCCCGTCTGGGGTTCAAGATATTTTATTATGAAGGGTGATTCATACCCTATATATATTCCGAGTCTCCTTTGAGGACATATCTTAGTACGTTGTGGTGGAGCAATGGGTGCATATACAGCACAACCAAAAACTCTTAGATGGGAAATATTTAGTTCCTGACCAAAAACCAATTGCAACAGGGAGAACTTATGATAAGATGTTGGCCTGATGCGTATAAGTGCTGCATCATGCAAAATAGCATGTCCCCATGCTGAAACAGAGAGATTTGTTCTCATGAGTAAAGGTCTAGCAATCAATTGGAGGCTTTTAATTAATGATTCTGCTAGACCATTGTGTATGAACATGAGCTACATGATGTTCAACTTTTATCCCAATTGACACACAGTAATCATTGAAAGCTTGGGATGTGAATTCACTAGCATTATCAAGTCGAATTGTTTTGATTGGATAATCTGAAAACTGTGCTTGTAATCGAATAATTTGAGCAAGTAATCTCCCAAACGCCAAGTTTCTAGTATATAATAAACTTACATGTGACCATCTAATCGATGCATCTATTAAAACTATAAAGTATCTAAATGGTCCACATAGAGGGTGTATGGGCCCACATATATCACCCTGAATTCGTTTCAGAAATGCTAGGGATTCAGTCCTAATTTTAGCTAGTGATGGTTTTGTAACCATTTTTCATAGAGAACAAGCCGCACATGAAAATTCATTAGTTTGAAAAATCTTTTGGTTCTTCAAGTTATGTCCATTTGAATTTTTAATAATTCTTCGCATCATTATTGATCTGGGATGGCCTAACAGATCATGCCAAACAATAAAATCCTTTGGAATATCAAACTTCGGGTTCAACAAACATTTATT
Source organism: Nyctanthes arbor-tristis (assembly GCA_963692815.1). Lineage (NCBI taxonomy): Eukaryota > Viridiplantae > Streptophyta > Magnoliopsida > Lamiales > Oleaceae > Nyctanthes > Nyctanthes arbor-tristis. The sequence goes on from CAVNYN010209747.1 coordinate 17,268, forward strand.
TCAACTGTACTAATACTTGTATAGTATAGATCGGAAGATACTGCAGGTAAATTCTCTAGCACACATATATCATTTGAAACAATATAGAGATATTCCATATTGTTTTCAATTGCAGTTTTAACATGGTACCCATTTCGTCGTATATCTTTAACGCTTAATAGATTTCTCTTTGACTTGATGGAATATAAGGTATCATTAATAACAAATCTCTTGCCTCCACGTAATCTAATAATAGCTCTTCCTGAGCCTTCAATAAGCTTTACAGAACCTGATAATGTGTTGACATTAGATTTCCCATAATCAGATTTGTAAAATATTCTTTTCTTTTGAGGACGGTATTTGTTGCACTATTATCTATTAAGCAAATATCTTTACCAATCTTGGAGCCATTTGAAGAAGTGTTAGTTTCCATATTTAAAAAGAAAAAAACTCATAATAAGTAATGTAAAACATCTAATTTGATATTTATTAGGATAACACATCGAATACAAAATAAGTGTATACACTAACATTAGTAGAACATAAAATGAAAATAGTCATAGCTAATATAACTTCGATACTAGATGATACTTTCATTCATTAATCTTCTATCAAGAGTTTTATATCATCACTGGAGAGCATATTTCCATCAGCTTATTCGAAGAAATCTGTGGTATCGAGATGGGTCATTTCTGAAGGATCAAACTAGGAAGTATTCCCTTAATCTGTGAAATTTACTTCTGCATTCTTTCCCTTTTCCTTTGGGATGCTTGATACAATTCCAGAAGATGTTTGGCCGTACGACAGGTACGTGACCAATGCCCTTTTATACCGCATCTATAGCATATCGAATATGTTGCTTTTGAGTTAGTAGCATGATGTGATTTCCCTTTCCCTTCGTCATGTGTGGATTTCTTAAACTTTGAAAGATTAGGTTTATATCCATCACGATGCCAATCGTGGTTTCGACCCCTACCATGACCACGTCCACCATTATGACCACGACCACAATTTTGTCCATGTCGGTGTCCACGATTAGATGATATATCATTTACTTCTGGAGATGCTGTAGAACCGGTTCGACGGGATTCATGGTTCTTCATCAATAGCTCATTATTTTGTTCGGCTACTAGTAAGCATGAGATTAAACCCTCGTCCCGATATTGCTACTGCAGGAGTACATTCGAGGTATGAAATGTAGAAAATATTTTCTCTAACATTTCCTCATCAGTAATTCTTTCTCCACATAACTTCAGTTTGGAGCTGATTTTGAACATTTCTGAATTATATTCCGCTACAGACTTAAAATCTTGTAGCCTTAAATGTAACCATTCATAACGAGCTCTGGGCAATATCACGGTCTTTTGGTGGTCATAACGTTCCTTTAAATTTCTCCACAGATCTTCAGGATCTTTACAGTGAGATATTCACTCTTTAATCCTTTGTCCAAGTGTCGGTGAAAAAATATCATAGCCTTGGCCTTTTCTTGGCTTGTAACATCATTATTTTCTTGTATTGTTTTTCCAAGGCTCATAGACTCCAAATGAATCTCAGCATCTAGTATCCATGAAAGGTAATTTTTTCCCGTGATGTCAAGAGCCAAGAAATCAATCTTTGCCAACTTTGCCATTTTCAAACTATCGTAAAAATCAAGAATTAAGATTAGAAACTTAGATATATCAATAACAATCGTTATATATAAGGAAGTATGCTAATACATTCATATTGGATTTCAAAGGTCACATAACTTAATTCATATGGATATTAGCATGGGAGATGTATATTCAAATACTAGATTTAAAGATTTTGTAACCTTGTTAGTGTCTATGACAAGAGTTCATTGCATGAAATGCTACATATTCTTAGTTGAGTACCTTTAGTATATCTTGTAATGTAGTTGGCTTTCATGAATTCTTCAATATTCATACAATCATAGTATCTAGTAATTCTTCACATTTTTGAGCTTATATATGAGTCTAAAGTGTAAATAAGAGGTATGAGAAATTATTATGATATGTAGAACAAGCAAAAGTGATAAGAACTATACTATGCAAGACTAAACTACATTCCGGACAGCCTTGGCATAGTCTCTTAGAAAAATCATATCTCATTTATTTGATGTCCGATTTTCGAACCGTAAAATTCCTACGAAACTAGACTCATATATTTATCATGTAAAATTTGTTTCACGTGTAAAAGACCTGCCAATAGGTACAGATTGAATCTCAAAGTTACTGTTGATGCATGATGGATATAAATTTTAACATTGTAGTTTCTTTCACTAACTTTTCGATTACAAGTGTTTTCTTATATGAAACAAACACTTCGACAAAGGCAAAATTCAACATATAATGCTAATATATACATAAATAGTCATACCATAAAGTCATATAGCTTTTTGGATATCAACATATATAGGACTTTTAGTTGTGTTACTTCAAGATCATCAACTATACATACATGACCTTTTGTAATTTTTTTCCTTTTTTTTTTTATCTTTTTGCTCTTCAAGAACAATATAGCTTACTAGCATGTGATATTCTTCAAGAATAACACATGCTCATGTGCTTATTCGGGAGCAACAAATTATTTTGCTAGGAATCATAAACCGTTCATAGAGGCGGTACCTAGTAACGACTTGTATTCCTTCAAGGGTTATATATAAACAATAACTTTACTTTAAAGATGATATAACGTATAAATCCAGCTATTAATAGGCGGTATAATATATATAGATAGTATATGTACAAAGATAATGAGAACCGGCCATCATAGGCGGTAGAAAACGGTTTAGGAAGTATACCTCCGATATGAGAAAAAAATAACTTGCTTGGACTTTCACAAACTTTGGTTATGACACCGTGCTCAATAGGTTAGAATCTCGTGCAAATAATGTGTTATAAAACTAAAGGAAATATGGACAATATTGAAGATATGAAGAAGCACAAGAAAGAAAGCTATATAGAGGAGATTTTTCAGTCTTTGTTTGATGGTTCAAATGAAGTACATATTATAGATGCAAAGAAGGGCAAAATAGCAATTTATGAATTACAAATTTATCATTAAAATAATTAATCTTGAATCCAACTAATAAACAACTTGATTTCCCACTTGCATACTTAAGAAAGTCTTGAATTGTATAATCCACTTGCACAAACGACTTGGATCTTATAATCCATTGTATAATAATCATCCACACACAAATTCAACTTACTTGAACAAGTCTTGGATTCATAAGAATAATAATTAATTAAGCAATTACATTTCAATTTCTATCAATTGAATTCCAAAACTTAAAACAATTTAATCACCACACAATTGTTTTTGTCTACACTTTCTTCAGTCTTGGTACAGTATTTATTTCAAACTAACAAACTTGGGTTTTTTTTTTTTTTTGCCTGTTAGAAAATAATTTAGAATAAAAGATAAAATTGAAAAACAAGTTATAATACTTAAGACTTTTTTTTTTAAAGTTGATATGTTAACATTAGTTTTCCCCTTTAATTGTATTACCTTACGTCTTTTTCTTTTTTGAAAGACCTCATATCATATTTTTACGGTCATATATAATGTTACATTAATCTACACATGTTTGAAATATTTGAAATGTTTTGCTAGATCTTCTGAGATACTATAACTAGAGAATTTCATAAATAATTTTGGTACGAAAATGGCAGCAATTTAAATAGGGGTATGAGTTCATTATTATTATTATTATTATTATTATTATTATTATTATTATTTCAAGTACAATATGTTTTCTATCACGAATCACTGAAATTAGCTGTACAATCAAATGGATCAATAAACAACCAAATAAACCAACTAACAAAAAGTTTGCCAAATCTACAAAAACTCGTACATTTGGTGGTGGTTCAAACTTGAATCTCAAACGTCCCAACGCCTCATCGGATGGCTAAAGTTTGGTCAAAAATTCAATAAAAAATGTACTAGTTGGAATGGCTAAAGTTTATTGTTTTCAGGGCATCTAGCATCAAACCCTCATGGGTATCGGGTAATACCCGTCCCGTTGCCATCCCTAAGGGGAAGTTGATCTGCAGTTTGCTTTTTTTTAATTATTATGTATATTCCACCTGGCCTCCAGCTGGACAGCCACGTTGGGCTCTGGGTGCCCTACTAGAGTCTGGGAAGAAAACATAACTGGTAAAGTGGTAAGGCACTGTTGGTCATTTCTTACTACACGCAGTACTAAAGAAATTCAGCATCAGTACTTCTCTCTTGGCCGAGTATCTATATGATTTGTTGCACTTCTATTAATTTTCATATTTGGGCTAAGGTTTGGCTCATTAATTTTTAGGGTTCCGTACCAAAGAGGAGTAGGATTCTTTGCTCTGGACCATTGATACCTCCAGGTGGAAACATGGAAGACATGCTAAAAGAACACGAGAGACAAATTCAAGAGGCAGTTCGCAAAGCACGGCAGAAAAGGCCATGACCATAAGAGGGTCACTAAACTACTTGTATTGCTTTCTCCCTTCTTTGCAATTAGACACTTCTCTTGTTGCTTGCACCGATACATGTAGATTACTTCGCAAGCTGATGATACAATACATGCAGGGACGGACCCAGAAATCTTGGTTGGATCGAGCTAAAAATTGGAATTGTCATTTCACATTCTCAAGGGTTCGGCCCCCGAAAATTTTTTCTCGTAGTGCAAATTGGAAATGTAATTTTTCTACTTTATGACATATAAATCTTTTGAGTTAAATTCTAAAGTTGTTTTTACTGTTTCTATGATGAATCTCTAATCTTTTTTCTTTCCAACCATCTTATTAGAAAAAGTTGGTAAATTATCAAATATATAATCTTTAATTAATATCTAAAATTCAAATCAGGTGCTAAAAGATTAATCAAAAACTTTAAAAAAATGTATCACCAAAAAAAGTTTTCTCGAAAACCACATACTCTGTACAATGCACACATAAAATTAATCAGTAAAAAGAGAAAAAAAAGAATAGTAAATGAAAATCATGACATATAAAACAATTTTTATAATTTAATCTATAAGAATATGCTATTAGAGGGAACATAAAAAGAATAGTGATGGAGGGAACATAATTAGAGTAGGGAGGGAGGGAGGGGGAGGGAGAGAGAGAGAGAGAGAGAGAGAGAGGCGTGGATGGCTGATGTGAGAAGAGGTTAATAATAGAAAGAGAAAAAATCTCAAGAAATTAGAGAGAGAGGGGGGGATAATTATAGAAAGAATAATATGTCAATCAAAATTTCTTAGGTCTTGTGCCACAAAAATCTCTCTTCCCCCCTCTTCTTCCATTGGCCATTGTTGCAAGAGACTCAAGCTGAAAGCCTGAAAACCCAGAAATTTAAAATAAAATAAAAAAAAAACTATTTCTTGAAAACAGTGGGGAGGCTGGACCGAGCTAAAGCTCGGCCGAGCTCCGCCGTCGGTCCGTCCATGAGTACATGGTGACATTTGTAAATGGACTTGCACGTTTTTAGCATGGATTTTCCGTAGGGAAAATTTGATTAATGATTATTCTAGCATTGAGACTCTTACCATATTAAAACTACCATTTTCTCCTTCATATCTACGATTCATTGTCGTTTCATCACAATCAAAATTACATTTTTTTCTCTCTCATCTCCGTAAAATTCCATTAACGTCAATTTTCAGTAGAAATTATCCATAATTTTCATAGCAAATATTATACAATTGTGAATTCGAAGATGAGACGGAACGAGACGATCAAATCTTCCAAAACTAGTTTTGCGTACCCTCGTTGACGAATACAAGATACTGTTGATCAAACAAATTAAATGATACATGAAGTTTCATTGCAATTACTTACTCATTTTCAATAGTTAGTACACAAACTCTTACATGTACGGTTGGCAAAAATGCTCTTGAATAATTGTTTGTTACAATCGAAAAGCTTTTAGTTGGAAACGATATTGTAGTACACTACATTCTTTGAATCTAATGTTTGTAATGACCATGTATGAAGCATGATTGAATGCATATAACTATTACCATGTCGTATAGGTGTCGTTTATTATGCTACAAGTTTTCTTGTTCATGTGTAATTAACTACAATAACCGTAATGTATTATAATTATAGTACCCATCCATCTTATTTATGTAATAAGAAGAGCTTTAAGGATTGTTAGTATGTAACTTTATACATGTAATCCGGATCATGTGATATGCTACATAATAATACTATGCAATATGATACTATGCATTCCGGTGTATTGTTCATGTATTTTGGTTATTGCAATATGCTAAAAAATAAATAACATGTTCTAAATGTAAATAGACATGAGTTTCATAAATGTATTCATCAAACACCGCGGGACATGGGATGACGACGAAAATTATACACCCACCAGTGTTAATTTTTAGCCAAAAACAATAATGACATCATTAATTTATCAACTATAATGGATAACATGTAACTGGTTACATTAATCCATATACATAAAACACTTGACACTTACATCATCTGCTCAACGATGACATTTTTCGGCCTTCCTACCTTGTATGAACTAGAGCCTTGTCAGGGCGGCATGTAGGAGAGCACTTTAGAGTAACATGTAACAAT
>CAVNYN010209764.1:0-21686 GCA_963692815.1 Nyctanthes arbor-tristis
AAAAAAAAAAAAAAAAAAAGAAAAAAACAGAACTCCCTCCCCCTCTCTCTCCCTCTCTCTCTCTCTCTCTGCCCCCACCTCCCGCACAAAAAAAAAAGGGCTACCACTAATATATACATGTATTAGAATTAAAAATTAGATTCTCACCCATATGTTCCACGCGAAGAATACATATCAAATGATTTAAAAATAAACAATGTAAAATTCTATAATTTTTTTGTATGGTAAAATTTTATAAGATTACGTTATCCAGTAAGGAATAATTAATTTTTAGCATCAACCAAACAATAATGTAATTTTTTCTAGTCATCTTAAGGTAATTATAATTTACAACAAATTTTAACCCGACTGTTATCGTCAACGCAAATAAATATCATTTTATTTTTTGCACTAATTTAGATAAATGACATATTATGAAATAATTGCTAATTTGACTGTTACGTGTACTTTGAAAATATTTCTTATTCGAAACTAATAAAATCAGATAGTATGAAGATTATATAAGTGAGTAATACATAAAATAGTCATATATAAAATAGTCGTAATTATTAATACTCATTTATATTGAGAAAAATTAAGAAAAAACTACAATTATAATTTTCAATTAACTTAAACTAACAATATATATGTTTAATTTCTATTAATTTAAGATATGTTAGGCAATTAGATAATCAAATTTATCTATAATTTAGACAATTAAATGATGTTAATTATCTATTAGTTATTAAATTTAATAGTGAATTTTATTTCAAAATGGTAAATGGATAAGGCAAAGGGGAATAAAAAATTTTAAAAAAATTGAAAAACTTAGAATACCACACATATTACCGTAATATGAAACAAAATGACTAAAAAGACCATATTAAAAGATTTTTTGATGAAAAATCTGCGATACAAAGGTGCCGCATTTCCTTTCATTTTGTTAATATATAGATTTGTTTACTTTTCGTCCTCCAAAAAAATAAAAATAAAAAAATTATGATTTTAATTGAAAACTAATCAGGAATGGCATCTTAAAAAATATGTAAAAAGTCAAGTATATAAAAGTCAAATTGGAAATTTTGTTATTATTATATTTTCGTAAATAAATCGTGTATATAAGTCACATTAATCACATATTGAAAAATTTTATAGTTATTATATTTTCATTAAAAAAATCACATATATGAAAGTCACATTGGTGTCAGAAAGATTTTGTCATTATTATATTTTCATAAAAAAATTAAATATATAAAAGTCACATTGTTGTGACTTAAAAAATCGCATATATAAAAGTCACATTTATGTAACTTTTTAATTAAAATGTCACATATTAAGAAATTTTATCATTATTATATTTTCTGTAAAAAAAAGCACATATATAAAAGTTTTATGATTTTGTCATTATTATATTTTTCATAAAAGAATCACATATATAAAAGTCTCATTGGTGACTTTTTAATTAGGGTAATTGGTGAAAAAAGTCCTTACCGTTGGAGGTTGTTGTAGAAATGGTCCATACCTTTGATTTTTTGGCAATCGCATCCCCACCTTCATATTTCTTTTGCACAATTCACCTTTCTATCAATTTGTCTTCAATATTCTCCATTTTCATAATGGCATTTTTGTCCAAACACTAAAATTTTTAAAAAAAATTACAAATGAATTCCCAAAATAATAAATATTGTTGAAAACTAATTAAAATGATTTGCATTATCGAAAATATTAAAAGTAACTATTTTTTCAATATTGTTAATTAAATTTTAGAACCTTGTTTGATTTTTTTATAAATTTTTTTACTATGGATGAACAAAAATACCCTTTTGAAAGTGAAGGAAATTAGAGACAACAATATGAAGGATGGATTGTGTAAAAGAAATGTGAAGATGAGGATGAAATTGTCAAAAAATCAAAGTTATGGACCATTTGCATAATAGTGTCTAAACGTACGGACCATTTACGTCAATTATACTTTTTAATTAAAAAGTCACATATATAAAATAACATTTGTGTGGCTTTCTTTCTTATATTAGTATCAGAGTAAGAGCCTTTTGTGACTTTAGATAAACTTGTAGAAGAGTAAATTTTCCCTGAAAAAAGGTCAAAGAAAAACAAAAAGTAAATGATAATAAAATATGGAAAATGAGTAAAACTTAAGAACTCCTCTCTTCATGCCGTAGATGAAGTCATTGGTGACTTTAGTTCCACTGTAGGTATGAAGCGGTGGATAGATTTACTTTAGATACAATTTTAGCATACTTGGGAGAGCTAAATTTTTTTAGACAAAATGTCTAAAGTCCCCAGAAGAAAAAGAAAAGTTGGAACAAAATTAAAAAAATAAATAAATAAAGAAAAGGAATGAAATGAGTCCATTTGGGCGGTAAATGGCCCAACATAACCATTAGATTGTGAGGCTGAACGTATTTAGTTGTGTTACAACTTAAATTCATGCGGTAATTGCTTTATGTTGTATTTTTCAAATTGAATTTTATTTATGGGGTATTCTAAAGATCCCGTTTTATTATTTCGTATTTTTGAAAGAAATTTGCTCATTGATCTTGTGGTCCCATTGAATATTAGGGCTAGCTCCACCACTCATGTTATCCAACTCAAAATTGATTGAATGTTTTCCGACCATTTTTTTGGACTCATTATGCTTCCACCGAGCCAATTTTTTTTTTTTTTTAATTCATGTAATTATGCTAACTCATAAAGACAATATATTTCTCTATCACTCTTTTCATTTCTATTTTAATACAAAAACAGGAACAGGCTGGTCTAGTCAATCAACCTATTAGCAAACAGTTAAATTATTACAAGTTATTCAATTTGGTTGGACATTGGAAAAACTTCCATCGAGCCAAATTTTTTATTCATGTACACATGTAAACCCACAAAGACAATCTGTTTCTTTACCACTCGTTTCATTTCTATTTTAATTAAAAACATGAACAGACTGGCCTAGTCAATCAAAACAATTTGATTATTACAAGTTACTCAATTTGGTTGGACCTTGTAAAACCTTCCGATAGGGAAAGCCGTATATAATAGTAAAGGGTCAAGGTTTCGAAAGTCTTACATGTCGTCGAAGTTATTGCTCTGCCTTCTCTTGTTAGTTTTGAGAAGACTGACTCCAATCATTATAATATATAGAGTTGTGAAAAATGTTACAGCGCAAGACAAAAGTTTGGTACAGAAAATCTGGTTTTGAGATAAGGGTACAATGTTGGCCTTGAGCAAATCTGGCTATCTTTTAACGTTGTTCAGCATGCTCTTTTGCTTTAGCACGACAAGTGTTCGCTCTGCAAACTATGTTTATTCTGACTGCCAAAATTTAACCACTTACATTCCCAATAGCACCTATGGATCCAAGTTGAATAAGGTTCTTGCCACTTTATCCTCGAATGTTCCAGATATCGGGTTCCATAGCTATGCTGTTGATGAGTCTGGTCCAGATTCAATCTTTGGTCTCTTTCTATGTAGAGGTGACATTAACACTGATGTCTGTGTGCAATGCGTGAAAGATGCTACCCATGAAATCGTTCAACGTTGTCCCAAAGGAAAAAAGGCACTTATCTGGTACGACGAGTGCATGTTGCGTTACTCTGATAAATCCATGTTCTTCACGGTGGTTCCCCCAAAATTATACATGTGGAATATCCAGAATATCAGTGTTGATTCAAATAATTTTAGGCAAGTGTTAATGGAGGATATGAAAGAGGTAGCTGCGCAAGCTGCTAAAGAAGGCAATCAAAAGAAATTTGCTAAAAGAACTACCAAGTTGGCCATGTTCCAGTACTTTTATACCCTGGCACAGTGCATACCTCTTCTTACAGAGAGTGATTGCACTGTTTGCCTTCAGAATGCCATCTCAGTATTAAAAACAAATGGTGCATATAAGATAGGGGGAAGAGTTATCACTCCTAGCTGCTTTATTAGATATGAGGCATACCGTTTCTTTAATGATAACACGGTCCTTGCCCCACCAGCCGCCGCACCACCATCCCCTCGGTTGCAATCCTCGGCCAAGGAAGGTAATTAGTAATAATTACTCTTGTAATAAAGACCTCTTACTTCTTTTACTTTAATTGTTGTGTTGAAAAATTGGAGATCAACCAGTAACTTGAAGAAAAACGAGGATAGCCCCACCCAGAACACTTTCATTACATACTTCCACAATTCATCACGTATTAACCTGTGAACGCAGGAAATGGAGAAATCTCAAGACAAGTTATTGTTGCAATCGTTGTTCTGGCTGTTATTTCCTTAATGCGCTTGTCAGTAGGCTTTTGCTTCCTCACTAGGAGAAGAAGGAAGAAGAAATATCACAACTCTATCCATGATGGAAATGGTAAGCTAAACTTATTGTAAAAGCTTTATGGTTTACATTATTGGAGTAGACGGGACAGAATCAATAATTATTCATCTAGATCAATTGACAGACTACCCCCTTGTACCCAGACAATGTTCAATTTTGACTAATTCCTTTGTTCTTTTTTGATTAAAAAAATGGTCACGAAGTGCATTTTCATGGGCCGGTGATGGCATTTTCATGCATTTTCACGAAGTGCATTTTTCATGTTATTTATTTTCCATCAATTTTTAAAGGTTAAGCATTTTTGCTGAATGCATATATTTGCCCATTAGTTTTTCACTGCATACATTATTTCATCACAATATAAACAAATATTATGTGGAAAATTAATCTGTGTAATGGTTGCCGTTTCCTCTTTTGGGTGTAGAAGGAATTGAGTTTTTGACACTTGAAACCTTGCAATATGATTTGAACACTGTTCAGCTTTCTACCAACAACTTCTCTATGGACAACAAAATTGGTGAAGGTGGATTTGGTGATGTCTACAAGGTAAATTAACTAAGGGGTGACATGTGTGTGTGCGAGTATATATATATAAATAGAGAGATAGAGATATATATATATATATATTAAGAAAAAAGGCACTTAAAAATCTTGTCTATTGCATGATTCAATCCCATATAATATTACTGCACTAAACACGATCATATATAGGGCACCTTTCCGGATGGACGAGCGATAGCCGTGAAGAGACTTTCCACAAGTTCAAGGCAGGGTGCAAAAGAGTTCGAGAACGAGGTTGTAGTGGTTGCCAAGCTTCAACATAGGAATCTAGTAAGACTTCTAGGATTTTGCTTGGAAAGAGAAGAGAAGATACTCATCTATGAATTTGTGCCCAATAAAAGTCTCGATTACTTTATATTTGGTCAGTATTCGTCTAAATTCCCCTGCATTCCCAGAAAACAAATATACATCGTCATTTTTTTTTAAAATTGCCTTCAAAGGCTGAGTTTTCTTTTCAGTGCTAATTTACTGAAGCATTTCATAATTTAGAAAACCGGCAGTTGCTGGATTGGCCAACACGCTACAAGATCATTGAAGGAATAACACGGGGACTGCTTTACCTTCACAAAGATTCTCGTCTCAAAATTATACATCGCGATCTCAAAGCTAGCAACATACTCTTAGACAAAGATATGAATCCAAAAATATCAGATTTCGGCATGGTGAGGATTTTTGATGTTGACAAATCTCAAGAAAAGACATTAAGGGTTGTAGGGACATAGTAAGTTTTGCACTTATGCATTTGCTAATACTGCTTTCCTCTTGACTAATGAAATCCAGTGTTTTGTAGTGGCTACATGGCTCCGGAGTACGCAACACATGGCCAGTTCTCGGTAAAATCTGATGTTTTCAGTTTCGGCGTCCTTATATTGGAAATCATAAGTGGAAAGAAAAATAGCAGCTTCTATAAGTCAAATGGTAGAGGAGGCCTTATAGGCTATGTGAGTGCAAAAATCAGGACTCTATTGCTAATAAAAAGTGGTTATAACTCTAATCTAATTAGGCTTCTTTGTTCTGGACAGGCTTGGAAGCTGTGGAGAGATAGCACTCCCATGGAGTTGATGGATCCAACTTTGCAAGCCTCTTATGTGCTGGAAGAAGTCACCCGATGCATCCATATTGGCTTATTGTGTGTTGAAGAAGATGTTTATAAACGACCAACAATTGTCACCTATACTTTCTATGCTTGAAAGTTACTCCATCTCTCTCCCAACTCCCCAACGACCTGCATTTAATTATATGTTGAACAGACTAGATAGCACCACAAAAGAGCAAGAAGACCCCAACCAACCCCAGTCCATCTCCATAAATGAAGTATCAGTTAGTGAAACGTGTCCAAGATAGTGAGTCCTTTCTATGCTATGTAAACAATGTGAAACGTATCAAGATGTAAAAAACAAAATGCTGATATCTATTTAGCTTTATCCACTGTGCAAAGAATTTTTAGTTCAACTCTAACTTTTAGCTTACTTACTGTGTCAAAACCACGGGCTCTGCTGTTAGCCTGCTAATAGGGGCCATGTTATTAGTTATTGGTCCACGTAAGCTGCTAACCCCGCCCAAAACCCCCAAACAACGGTTGTCTTTGTATCTTTTTCTTTATTGTTTATATATTTGTAATCTCTTCACAGAGTTGATCGTTCAACTTGAATTACGTTTGATTAGTCTTGAAACATTAAATTATATAGAGTATTTTATTTTGCAATTTGAAAATCAAAGGAAAAGTCACATTGAACATCTAGAAGGTGCTGTGCTTGACCTTGGAAAACCCTCCAAGAGGGAAAGCTCTGCGAAAATATAACCATTTCATATGAATATATAATCAGACCAATGAGTATAACCCACTTCTCTACAACTCATTTGATCATTTATATTCTAGAATGAAAAAGCAATCTGATTGGCCTATGACCATCGATCTCTGTAACTTTTGAAGGTATCTTTTCCAATATGTTGAGATCGGAAGAGCGCGTGTAGGGAAAGAGTTTTACAGATTGTTCGCATTTATATTCTAGCTACTGGCAAACGATTTGGTTAGGACAAAGTTATTCAAAGTTATCTAGGATCCACTAGTTCTTAATGTTTAGATGTTGAGGTTTCTTATCAGTGAGCTAACTTGAAGCATTTCTCTTATTACATCTGTAGATCCTGAAAGACAGGGGCTGATGGACTGGCCAAGACAATACAATAGCATCGAAGGAATGCTTTACCTTTACTAGGATTCTTGTCTTAAAATCATACACCGTGATCTCAAAGCTAACATTATACTCTTGGATGGATACATGATCGGATTTCAGCTATATATCCAACTCGAAATCCATTGAATGTTTCCAACCTTCTTTCCTAAGGAATAGTTATGCAGTCATTTATGTTTCAAAACATAAATTGCTTGAGGAATTTTTAATTTGTACATATGTGAACTAACAAGGACCGTCTAGTTCTCCTCCACTCATTTCATTTCTATTCCAAGAATCTTTGTAAGTCCTAAACAAATCTTTGTAAACAATGTTAGGACAAATTATTCATATTATTGTTTTGACTGTGCTGAACGTTGGAAAACCTTCCAAGAGGGGAACTGGAGAAAGTTATACGAAACTAGTAGTGTTTTAAAAACCTTAGGACACATAAAAATCAGCCGCCACTAATGTCCTCATCATAGATATATTTATCTGGAATAACAAAACCATCCCTTCACAAGCAACCATTAATGAAACCCATATCTTTTAGGGAACTTGGAGATTGGATCTGAGCTCCTTCCCCAAACATTTGATTGTCCACTAAAGTAGCCCAATTCCTTATAAACCCATCACTTTTCCCATAGTCTAATCGATGTGGGATTTGTTCGCACTTTTTTTTTTTTTTTTTGCCCAGCAGCATCACTCCCTGTTTCCCATTTTTATTTTCTCAGCACCCTTGGTGGCAGGCTTGTGCCTCTTAATGAGGAGAAGATTGAAGAAAAAACATTATGGTACTCTAAAGTAGGGAAACGGTAAGCCATGAGTCGTCTATGATGCTTTGTATTATATATTTGCCAGTTTTTACTTAGCAGTTCATGCAGTGTCAACTGCATTTATTTGCAAATGATGCAACTTTGACAGTTGATACTAAGAAATCTGCAAATATTAAAGGTGGAAACTTATGTAAATGGTTGCCATTTTTGGTGCAGAAGAAAGTGAGATTCTGACTATTGAAACGTTGCAATATGATCTAAAGACTGTTCAATTTTCTACAAACTTCTTTTCTTTGGACAACAAAATTTGCGAAGGTGGATTTGGTGACGTTTACAAGGTAACCTAATTAAGAAGCATAATAACCCAAACCATTAACACCTCAATACTCACAATTTTTTGGATATTGGTATATCACATGTTAAAAAAATAAACATGGTTAAATTCTTTTCTATTGTATAATTCAATCTCGAATGATACTATGTGGCACACTTGATCATATATAGGGCACCTTTCTAGAGGGACAAGAGATAGCCATGAAGAGACTTTCCATAAGTTCAAGGCATGGAGCAAACGCGTTTAAGAATGAGGTTGCATTGGTTGCTAAGCTTCAGCACAGGTATCTTGTAAGACTGCTAGGATATTTCGTGGAGAGAGAGGAGAAGATACTCATCTACAAATTTGTGCCTAATAAAAGTCTTGATTACTTGATATTCAGTTAGTAATCATCTAGATGTACTACTTTTCATTGAATTCCCTTCCATTCCCAGCCAACAACTATGCATCTGAATTTCAGTTTCTTTTTAGCTTCAAAGGCCAAATTTTTTTTTATTTAATAATACTACCAGTGATAACTAACTGAAGTATTTCATGATAATTCAGAAAACCAGCAATTATTGGATTGGCCAAGTCGCTACAAGATCATTCAAGGAATAGCACGGGGAATGCTATACCTTCACAGAGATTCTCGTCTCAAAATTATACATCATGATATCAAAGCTAGCAATATACTCTTGGATAGAGACATCAACCCAAAAATATCAGATTTTGGCGTGGCGAGGATTTTTGATGTTGACAAATCTCAAGAAAATACATTAAGGGTTATTGGAACATAGTAAGTTCAGCACTTCTCCATTTGTTAATACTGCTTTCATCTTGACTCATGAAATCTAATGTTTATGGCTAGTGGTTACATGGCTCCATAGTACACAATGCATGGCCAGTTCTCAATGAAATCCAATGTTTTTAGTTTTGGCATCCTGATTTTGGAAATCATAAGTGGCACGAAAAATAACAGACGGTAGATGGGGCCTTATAAGCTATGCGAGTACTAATATCTGACCCCCTACCTGTAAAATAATCAAGATTCTATTGCTAACAAGAAGTAATTATAACTTTTATCTAATTCAAAAATTCTAAGAGGACATGAAAATAGAACATTATTAAGTGACATTCTTACATGGTACAAATTCATTGGATGATAAAAAAGTAGCCATGTAATCATCACCCAATGAATTTATGCCATGTGAGAATGTCACTTTTTCATGTCCCTCCAGAATTGCTCTATCTAATTAGGCTTCTGCTTCTTTGTTCTGAGAAGGTTTGGAAGCTTTGGAGAAATAGCAGTCTAATGGAGTTGATGGATCCAAAATTGCAAGCCTCTTATGTGTTGGAAGAATTCACCCGGTGCATCCATATCGGCTTGTTGTGTGTTCAGGAAGATGTTAATAAACGACCAACAATGTCATCTATACTTGCTATGCTCAAAAATTACTCCACCTATCTGCCAGCTCCCCGTCAACCTGCATTTTATAAATTCACCAGACTAGATAGCCCCACAGAAGAGCAAGAAGACCCCAACCAACCCCAGTCCATCTCCATAAATGAAGCATCAATAAGTGAAATGTGTCCAAGATAGCTAGCACTTGTAAAACCAATAATATCCGTTCAGCTTCTGTATATTATGCAAAGAATTCTCCGTGCCACTATAGATCCAACTATTGGCACACTTACTGGTCGAACACAAGCCCAGCTCATAATAGGGAGTGGTTTTCTTGGTTATTGGCCAATCTGAGCCATGGAACCTCTCAATAGTTGGCTTTATATCTCTCCCTTTATTGTATGATATTATAGTAAACTCTTTGGAGAGTTGATTGTTGGTTGAACTTGAATTACGTTTGATTAGTCTTTAAATAATTAAATCTTATATAGTAATTCATTTTGCTATTTGAAAAACAAAGGAAAATCACATTTACAATGTTCTGAAACAAATTTAAGGATAAAAGGCATGCAATGCAAGTTCATTATGACTAGCATATCCTGAAAGCTTCTAGTTATATATGTATGTAAAACAACCCTGCAAATAAAGAAACTTAAATATACATGAAAATAAGTTGTTTCTACAAATAAAGGCGCTGTGTGTTAGATGAAGTCCTTCGCTGCATCTGAATAGGCTAGGATGTTAATAAAAGGCTAACAATGGCATCAATACTTTCTATGCTTGACACTTTGTCTAATACTTTCCTATTCCTGGACCACCAGCTTTTTTTTGTTCCTACTGGATCAGATAATATATATATATATATATATTGTGTGTGTGTGCGCGCATGTGCGTGTGTGTAGTGAGTCTATGCTTTTATGATGGGATGAAATTCTGCATATTGGATAACATTTTGAAGAAATTATGAAAAAGAGCAAAAATAAAACAGAAAAATATGTGAATTACAAGGCTCATTTATTCAACTATTTAATTATTACTTTCAAAATGGGGTGTTTTCATAGTGAGAGAAGAAATAGAGAAGAATGTAGACAAAATATAATATTACTTCAACTATTTAATTATTACTTCTCTACTACTCATTTCATTTCTATTCGAAGACGCAAACAGTACACAACAACCCTTTAGACGCAATTTTCCAATTATTGAGTGTTCAGGAAAATGTTAATAAACAACCAACAATGTCATCTATACTGTCTCCGCCGGAAAATTACTCCACCTCTCTGCCAGCTCCCTGTCAACCTGCATTCTATAAATTGATCAGACTGGATAGCACCACAGAAGAGCAAGAAGACCCCAACCAACCCCAGTCCACGTCCATAATGAAGCATCAATAAGTGAAATGTGTCCAAGATAGCAGTCCTCCTTATGTTAATGTCCATGTGAAATGTGTTAATATTGTAAGAAGAATATGTTGATGTCTATTCAACTTGTACATTATGCAAAGAATTTTCATTTCAACTCGAGGCCCCTGCTATTGACCTGCTCTACTACGGGACAATTTTTTCAATTATTGGTCCACGTAAGCAGTCGAACCCACCAACGGTTGGCTTTAGATCTTTTTCTTTATTGTTTATATATTTGTAATCTCTTCATAGAATTGATTGTTCAATTTGACGACCAGAATTCTTTGTACCTAGCAGATCAGATCATACAACGGAAGAGCCAGAAGCAGGCCAACCGTTGTCAATGAACAAAGCGTCAATGAGTGAACGCTAGTCTTAGCATGCCAGCCATTGTCAATTATTGCAATGTTGTCCCAATAATAAAGTGGCAAATTTGGTATGATCAGTGCATGCTAGTTACTCTAGTCAATACATATTCTCTAGGGTCGAAAAGTTATTTTTGGTCCTTTATAATGCACGAAATGTCAGTGGGAATATGGATATATATAATTTCTTCTATGTATTAGTAGATACCATGAAAGAGACTACAGTTCAGGCTATAATAAATTCTCAGGCAAGAGATTTGCTACTGAAGAGGCCAACGTGACAGCATAGGAGATATTGCATACCCTCGCACAGTGCACGCCTGATCAAGAACTCAGCTCTTGGTATCCTAAATGTTCTGTAAATAAGATAGGAGCAAATTAATTCTTTAACCCCCACTTGTTATATGAGATATGAGTTATATCCCTTCTACAATAAAACCATCCCCGCACAAGATAATAACAAACTGGGTAATCTCCTAATGTAAAACACGTCTTTTATATCAATTTCCTACTCGCATAATTGAAATCCCTTTTTTTTTTTTTTTTTAAATTTTAAATTTGTTTCCAATGCCTTACTTAATGCAGGAAATGGGGGGATCAAGGGGCAAGTAATTATTGCTATAGTGGTTTCAGTGGTTATTTGCTCAGTGGTCTTGCTGGTAGGTCTCTTGACCAGGTCCAACTTGAAGAGAAAAAGCTATGGTACTCTGGAGCAGGGCAACGGTAAGCCATAAGCAGTAAATGAGGATGAGTAAAATTTCCGTTTCATTTTTCAATGAAATCCTATGGCTCTGTTCTATATCATTTATGTGCTACTTTTTGACCTTAGTTCTTGCCACGGCAAGTGCCTTTTTTTTTTCTCTCTCCCTTTTTTTTTTTTTTTTTTTTTAAATAAATGTTGCAACACTACGGTATCTACAAATATTAAAATTGGAAATATGTGAAAATGGTTTCCATTTTTGGTGTAGAAGGAAGTGAGATTCTGACAGTTGAAACCTTGCAATATGATTTAAACATTGTTCAGCTCTCCACCAACAGCTTTTCTTTGGAGAACAAAATTGGTGAAAGCGGATTTGGAGATGTCTACAAGGTAAATTATTTAAGGAATATGATAATCTAGTTCATTACCACATTATTGTTAACACTTTTTTTGGATCATGATATATTATATTATATACTAAAAATGTAAAAACATAAATCTTGTCTATCATATGATTCAGTCCAATATAATAATGTCTGACAAACTTGATCATATACAGGGTACCTTTCCAGATGGACAAGAGATAGGTGTAAAGAGACTTTCCACGAGTTCAAGGCAGGGTGCACAAGAGTTTAAGAATTAGGTCGTATTGGTCGCGAAGCTTCAACACCAAAATCTAGTAAGACTGCTAGGATTTTGCTTGGAGAGAGAAGAGAAGATACTCATCTATGAATTTGTACACAATAAAAGTTGATTTCTTCACATTCGGTTAGTATTCATCTTCCCAGCCAATAGATATACATCTTCATTTCAATTTTCCCCCCTTCTTTTACTTCAAAGAGTGCTTTTTCTTTTCAATGTGCTAATTAACTGAAGCATTTCATAATTTAGAAAACCAGCAATTGTTAGATTAGCCAAGACGTTACAAGATCATTGAAGGAATAGCATGGGGAATGCATTACCTTCACAAAGATTCTCGTCTCAAAATTATACACTGCGATTTTATAGCTAGTAATATACTCTTGACGAAGACAAGAACCCAAAAAATTTCAGATTTTGGCATGGCGAGGATTTTTTAGGTTGAGCAATCTCATGCAAATACGTTGCGGGTTGTCAGAACCTAGTAAGTTTTGTACTCCTATATTTGATTAGTACTGCTTTCATCTTGACTTGTGATGATGAATCCATTGTTATGGCTTGTAGCAGTTACATGGTTCCATAGTACGCGTTGCATGGCCAGTACTCAATAAAATCCGATGTTTTTAGTTTTGGTAACCTGATTTTGGAAATCATAAGTGGCAAGAAGAACAAAAAACTTCTGTAAGTCAGATGGTAGAGGGGACTTTATAAGTTATGTGAGTGTAATGTTTTGCCTATCTATAAAATAATTGGATATACTTCTAGTAAATGGCAATAAAGAGTAATTATAATCTAATTAGGCTTCTTCGTTCTGCACAGGCTTGGAAGCTTTGGAGAAATAGCACACCCTTGGAGTTGATGGATCCAACTTTTCAAGATACCTATGTGTGGATGAAGTTGTTCGATGCATCCAAATTGGTATTGTGTGTCAAAGAAGATGTTGATAAGCGACCAACAATGTCGTCTTTATATCAGTTATATGTCAGTTTCAAGATTTGTTTCTTCAGCTATCACTTTGAAGCAGTAGTACCTTCCATCCCTTTGGAATGTTGTAACCTTCGAACTTCAAATCCACTGTTGATTCTCTATAAGCTCCCATAACTGGTGGGTATAGTCTTAAAGCTTCAAAGGCTACATTCCATGAGTTCCTCATCTTCTGCATATCATCCCAACCCAGGAATTCCCCTTCTTCCTTTGATGATGCAACTTCTGGTTGCTCTGCTTTTCAAAATCCGTCATAGCAGATTACCCAAAAACCAGAAGAATGAAGCAAAGAAGAGGCTAACCTTTAAACACCTTCGCGTAAATTTCAGGAAATTGAGAAAGATACTTCATCATAATAGTTATTGCAGCACTAGAAGTGTCATATCCAGAAAACAACAGCAATACTTTGTTACTGATGATGACTGATTCAGGCATGAGCTTTCCATTTTCATCCGGACAGGTAATTAAATGTGATAAGAGATCTTGTGATGGTAAAGCCTTTTTCTTTTCCAAGGCCAATCTTCTTTCTCTCACCAACGTTTGCAGATGTTTCTACCTATTTCTTAATCTTAAGCAATTTGTGCTCAAGGCATTCAATTATTAGTTTTGCACTTGGCTTTAACTTTAAGGAATATTAAAATATTAGCAAGGAGACTTTGATAGAGGACACATTGCAATATGAGTTAACCACTGGTGAGCTTGGTACCAACAACTTCTCTGCTGAGAATAAAATCGGTGAAGGTGGATTTGGTGATGTCTATAATACAATAAGCTTATATCATTAGCTAGACTACTTGTACACTTTTTCATAGAATTATGTAAGCAAGCTGCTTGCTTGGTGAAGTTGACACTACTCACCATTATAAGGTGCCTAATGCTGGTGTTAAAAGATGTGCTTCAGGGTACTCTTCCAGACGGGTAAGAAATAGCCATCAAAGAATTTTTGATGTTGACAAATCTCAAGAAAAGACATTAAGGGTAGTAGGGACATAGTAAGTTTTGCACTTATGCATTTGCTAATACTGCTTTCATCTTGACTAATGAAATCCGGTGTTTTGTAGTGGCTACATGGCTCCGGAGTACACAACACATGGCCAGTTCTCGATAAAATCTGATGTTTTCAGTTTCGGCGTCCTTATATTGGAAATCATAAGTGGAAAGAAAAATAGAAGCTTCTATAAGTCAAATGGTAGAGGAGGCCTTATAGGCTATGTGAGTGCAAAAATTAGTACTCTATTGCTAATAAAAAGTGGTTATAACTCTCATCTAATTAGGCTTCTTTGTTCTGGACAGGCTTGGAAGCTGTGGAGAGATAGCACTCCCATGGAGTTGATGGATCCAACTTTGCAAGCCTCTTATGTGCTGGAAGAAGTCACCCGATGCATCCATATTGGCTTATTGTGTGTTGAAGAAGATGTTTATAAACAACCAACAATGTCACCTATACTTTCTATGCTTGAAAGTTACTCCATCTCTTTCCCAACTCCCCAACGACCTGCATTTAATTATATGTTGAAAAGACTAGATAGCACCACAGAAGAGCAAGAAGACCCCAACAAACCCCAGTCCATCTCCATAAATGAAGTATCAGTAAGTGAAACATGTCCGAGATAGCGAGTCCTTGTTATGCTATGTAAACAATGTGAAACGTATCAAGATGTAAAAAAACAAAATGCTGATATCTATTTAGCTTTATTGACTGTGGTGCAAAGAATTTTTAGTTCAACTCTAACTTTTAGCATACTTATTATTGTGTCAAACTAGGGCTCTGATATTAGCCTGCACTAATACGGGCCATTTTATTAGTTATTGGTCCACGTAAGCGGCAACCCCTACCCCAACCCCACCTCCAAAAAAAAAAATAAAAAACAATGGCTGTCCTTTATTGTTTATAGATTTGTAATCTCTTCATAGAGTTGATTGTTCAACTTGCATTACGTTTGATTAATCTTGAAACATTAAATTATATAGAGTATTTCATTTTGCAATTTGCAAATCAAAGGAAAAGTCACATTTACGAAGTTTTGAGACAAATTCTAAAGATAACGGATATAAGTAAACTAAACTAGCATATAGAAAACATCTAGATGTTTCTATACTCGTTACTCCACTCATCAATTTTTTTTTTTTTTTGGTCTCTTATCCCCGTAAGGCATGGGGTTGGGGATGGGCCAATGCGGGTAATTACCAATTTATTAGTCTATTTATATATCTATATATTTTCATTTTCAATTTTTATTTAATGAATGGTATTACAAACATGGAGTGATTGATATTACTAAACTATTTTGATAAGTTTCATTATCTTTTTTACTCTTCAAACCATTAGAATTTTTGGTAAATATTTTTATTTTTGACAAGAAATGGTTAAACCGATTGTGTACAGGTAAAAAATATAATAAACTTCGCCGACCAATTTCAAATCGGGCCAGTTTTCTTTACTCCATCACCTACCTAATTACCCACTAGTTGGGTATTCTCCTTATTACTAGGGTCGAATACCCGTGGGTATCGGGTTTGACAAGTTTTTTTACCCTTTCTACTGAGTTCACTTAATAGCACAGGTGATAGTCCAGTTTTTATTAATGATGCATTGACTGGAACCAATTGGATTGTGTTATACACCAATAATAGTTTTGTGTTTATTATATATATATATATTGCAATATATATATCTATATATCTATATATATAGATATATTATATATATCTATAATAGTTTTTGTGTTTATTATATATATTGCAATA
This sequence comes from Nyctanthes arbor-tristis, assembly GCA_963692815.1. Classification (NCBI taxonomy): domain Eukaryota; kingdom Viridiplantae; phylum Streptophyta; class Magnoliopsida; order Lamiales; family Oleaceae; genus Nyctanthes; species Nyctanthes arbor-tristis. The sequence goes on from CAVNYN010209764.1 coordinate 16,363, forward strand.
TTATATATATTGCAATGATATCTAAATATCTATATATCTATATATATATATATATTAATTAATCCACTTAAGTCTCGGTATCTTTTGTACGACGATTTCGCGCATTTTTTATTTGGTAAATTTTGCGGTAATTGTTCATTTTCTTTTTAACAAAAATTTTTGTGAAAAAACTTAGAAAAGACTTGAACCTATGACCATTGGATTTAACAACTAAACCTTAGCTATTTTGCCCTTTTGTTTTATTTGTTAATCTTTTTTACTAAAAAATTAAAATACTAAATCTGAAATATCAATTAGAAAACAAACTCTAATCCATCATAATTCAGTAATTCACCATCTCTTCCGTGTGTATTGGTGAGTTTAATATTATATGAATTTTTTAATGTATTTTACATTTTTTTTTTGAATTTGTTAGTTTTATTAGGATTTTTTAAAGTGAGGCTGGTAACATATATTTTTTCTATTATTGTATATATGTACGAAGGATTATATGTAAGAATGTATGTTGCTTTTTAAACGATCTTGAACTTTACGATTACTAAGTCCATTGAGTTTATTGATTCAATTAATGTATACTTGTATTTTTATATTTTATACAGGGATGTAAATATTACATATTTATATTTAACTATCTAGTAATATATTTTAATAAGTTTTTCTACCCGTGTAACATACGGGTGGTTTAACTAGTAAAGATTAAGATGATTACTTTCAAGAAAAAAAAACAGAGACTTCATAGTGCTATCTTTTCATTACTTAATTCATAATTTATCTTTTTTTATTATGATTCACATCGAGATAAAAAATAGCATTTTAGTTCTTCTTTTGTTGCTATTTAATAAAAAGAATTTTTGCATCTATATACATATTTACAGTCGGTAATGTTCAAACATTTCCCGAAATTGCTATTACAGCACCTCCTACCCCATATGGCATGCATTGATACACGCCACATGGATTTGAAATACACATGACGTGTATCAATGCATGCCACATCGGGTACAGCACCTCCGAGAGGTGCTTGAAGATTTTCATATTTATAGTTTAAAATAAATTCAACGGACTTATGTCTCCCCTATTAATGTAGACATAAATAAATTTATCTTCAAACGTGCAGCATATTTGAAGTGAAATTAAGGAGGAAGATCAAAACCAAATATAAGTTCACATACTTTTTCAAGTATTTGGAACCCATGTATATATCATAAAAAAGAAAAAAAAAAAAAAAAGCTCATGCGTTTAGTATTTTTTTTTTTTAAGTTCTCAAAGTGAAAAACACATATATCTGTTTACTTTAATTTTGCTTCTCATTTCTTTTTCAAATTTTACATTTTGGTGATGACTTTTTTCGGTGGCATTTATAGTACTCGAAAACCTGTGTAAATGTGCATCCCATGGTAAATAAAATCATGTGCAAAGCATGTGTTACTAGTGTACATAGAAGGCCGAATGAGTATATATGTCATCGAAATGGTAACAATAGAATTAGAAATCAGAAATTACTTGTTATGTAAAAGAGCTCTAGTGAAGTAGAGACAATGTGAATCACAGGGCTCTTTTGCCGGTCCGGCTATGGAAACTGGCCCTGGTTCCTAACAGAGCACGGTCTCTAATCACAGACTGACACCTCACCTGACACACACTACACGGCAGCATCTCATTGGAAACCGGGCTCCATAAGGAACCCGACCCTAGTTCCTTAGAAATTCCGGCTCTTTTGCTCAACTCTTTAATAATTGTATCATTGTTGTGCATCTCTGCAAACAAAGTGTTCTCCAATAATAACGACGATGATGAAAGTAAAACTCGATAAGAAAATCATTAGGTAGAAAAAATTTTCGACACAATTATATGGGAGAATACCCATATACTGAAAATTTCTAAAGAGAGACAACGTCTCCTCTTATGGAGAGGTTACACACATATGACCCCCCAATCACAGAGGGCCATGTGTGTGCAACCTCTCCATAAGAGGAGATGTTGCCTCTCCATAACCGAACCGCTCATATACTTGGCCCCCTTAGGGAGAGTACCCATCTTCCTAGAAAACTCAGTGAAAGCATTGTATCAAAGAAAAAAAAAAAAAACGGTGAGTGGGATTCCTGGTTCCGAATACACACATTTGACTTGACCCGGCGGTTATTATTGCACACAAATTGAGTAGTAAGAAAGAGAGGAAAAAAAATGTGTAGTCAGCATTTATTTTGAACAAAAAGTTGATTAGAGAACATAGTGAATCGGGAATATTCTTAGAATGATGTTACGTAACGCCCGTGTAACATCCGTGGACCATGGTACTTAGTATCAATTTAGGCCGCAACTAATCTAACATTAAATTATATAAGTAAATTTAAATATATGAATAAATGACATATTTCATTCAATATATTATTGAATATCACATTGATATGATATTAAACACTAATAGTACTAAATAACATTTCTCATATCTTTATTAGGAAAAATTAGAGGAAAAACTATTAAAAATTTAATTTTTAGAAAAATACGTTCAAATCAAAGTCAAATGAAGATTAAAAAAAAAAACTAATATATGCACGCGTTAGAATTAAAAATGGCTTAATTACAAAAATTGCCCCTAAGCTTTGCCTTTACTTCGCAAATGGCCGCTAACCTTTCATTTTTGCATTGAACACCCGTATCGTCTGCTGATTCCTTTGGAGATGGTCCTTGCCGTCTAGTTCCATCCAAATTCGCTATTAAAGTAATGTATTGCTCACAATCTTCTAACCTCCAAAGGCATATGTGTCTATTAAATTATTAAGATGTTTTATTTATTTATTTTTTTTTGAAGTAATGTTTCATTGTTTATTAAAAAACCACCAAAATAGAAAAGTCTACCTTCTCTCCTAAGAAATGTAGCATCGTTTTTATTAGTGTGAAAATCTTAATGATTTTAAGCCATCTTGGATAAACAAAAACTTGGGTAGAAGGTTTCTCACTTGTCGGATCCGTCTAATAATTTCTCAGTTTATTCTATGTAACAAATGTACCGTGTTTGAATAATTCATGTGAGTAGACTTCTTAATAAAACAAATACCCAACAAAAATTAAAAAATATTTCCAATAGTCACAACCTTAACATTCAAAAAAAAATACCCCAAACCAGAAAAAGAATTCTCAGCCTAGTTCACATCCAAGACATGCAGAACACTCATAACACAACAATGGAAACCCAATAAAATTTCAAACTATTCCAAATATTTTGTGTGGAACATGCATTATTTGAAGGTGGAATTTGGAAGGAATTGGGCAGCAAGGGCCATCTTCGAAGGAATAAGCAAACGTTAGGGGTATCCAATGCAAAATTAGAAGGTTAGGGGCCATTTGCGAAGCGAAGGCAAAAAGTCACATATTGAGAAATTTTATCATTATTATATTTTCATTAAAAAAATCATATATATAAAAGTCTCATTGGTGTGACTTTTCAGTTAAAAAGTCACATATTAAGAAATTTTCTCATTATTATATTTTCATAAAAAACTCGCATATATAAAAGTCACAGTATTGTGACTTTAAAAAATCACATATATAAAAGCTACATTGGTGTGACTTTTTAATTAAAAAGTTACATATTGAGAAATTTTGTTATTATTATATTTTCGTAAAAAATCACATATATAAAAGTCACATATTGAGAAATTTTGTTATTATTATGTTTTTGTAAAAAAATCGCATATATAAAAGTCTCATTGGTATGACTTTTTAATTAAAAAGTCACATACATATAACTAACATTGGTGTGACTTTCTTATATTAGTATCAGAGTAAAAGTAAATTAGCATATAGAAAGCTTCTAGATGTAACCTCCCATCCTCTCTCTCTTTTTTTTTTAATCATTATTTTGCCGTTTAGATATTTTTCTAAACATATACATAAACTCACAAAGACTATCTATTTCTCCACCACTCATTTCATTTCTATTTCTAGGACAATGTGATCTGACAGATCGAATATAATAATCTTTGTAAGCCTAACAAATATTTATAAAAAGTGCAGAAAATTTTCAGATATATTTTTTCAGTATATGCTGAAAAGTTCAGAGATTGTTCACGTTAGTAGTCAATCAACCTATTAGCAAACAGTTTGGTTAGAACAAATTGAATGTGCTGTGGTGGACCTTGGATGTCCTTCCAAAAGGGAAAGCTCTGCAAAAATATCAAGTGTTTGAAAAATCTTACATGTCAAAATCAGGCACTCCTGTTATCATCAAAGATATTTCCCTGTAGCCTCTTAGTTTCCACGGCACCTATCCTATCATCATAATATATAGAGTTGGAGTTGTGACGAATGTTGCAGCAGAAGACAAGAATTTGATACAGAGAATCTGATTTTGAGATCAAAACTCGAAACTAATTGTATAACATGTCGGCTTTAATCAGATCTGGTTATCTTTTGTTGTACAGCATCCTCTTTTTCTGTAGCCCAACTAGTGTTCTCTCTGCGAGATTTTTCAACTATTCCTGCCCAAAGTCAACTACTTACGCTCCTAATAGCAAATACAGATCCAACTTGAATCAGCTTCTCAGCACTTTAAAGTCGAATGCTAACTCGGCTGATGGATTTTTTAATTACACTATTGGCCATGGCTCTCTGGACACAATCTATGGTCTCTTTCTATGCAGAGGTGATGTTAACACTAAGGCTTGTGAGGAATGTGTGGTATATGCTACCTCTCACGTCTTACAATGCTGTCCCAAGGAAAAAGTGGCAACAATTTGGTATGATCAGTGCATGCTACGTTACTCTAGTCAATACATATTCTCCAGGGTCGACCTGTTTGATTACATCATTGTTAATCAACAAAATATTAGTCGGGATCCGGATGGATATAATTCCATCTTAGCAGAAACCATGACAGAGATTGTAGTGAAGGCTACTAAGAAATACTTAGGCAAGAGATTTGCTACCAAAGAGGCCAGACTGATAGAATCTGAGAGGTTGTATACCCTCGCACAGTGCACGCCTGATCTCTCGAGTGAAGATTGTGGCACCTGCCTTGAAAAACTCAGGTCGCAGTTACCAAACTGTTGTGTATATAAGATGGGAGCAACTTTTTTTTCCTCCACCTGTCATATGAGATTTGAGTTATATCCCTTCTACAATATCAAACTGGGTAATCTCCTAATGTAGAACACTTCTTTTACATCAATTTCCTGCTCGCAAAATTGAAATCTTTTTTAAAATTTGTTTCAAATTCCTTAATGCAGGAAATGGAGGGGCCAAAAGACCAGTAATTATTGCTATAGTGGTTATTTCCTCAGTACTCTTGCTGGTAGGCTTGTGTCTCTTGACCAGGAGAAGGT
>CAVNYN010209773.1:0-16691 GCA_963692815.1 Nyctanthes arbor-tristis
TGGCAGCACCCGCTAATTTTCATACAAAGCAGGACAGCAACATTATGGGTTTCTCTTTGATGAAACAATATCTTGGCATTATCAAATGCTGAAACATAGACTCCTCTTAAATTTGTTATGTACCAGTTACTGTCCTAACTCCTAACCATATAAGCACAAATTCACTTCAACAAACACATATCAATCAAGGAATTTGAGAATCTTGATACAGAATTGTAGCACTGCTTCTGGGGTGAAAGAATACTATGTCAATTGATAATCAAAGACACTCCACCCAAGAAAGTTGCGGCTTTTGGCAAATTAGTCAATTTCCATCAAATAAATATCCACTATTCCTCAAAACTGTATCGAATTCCATCATGTACGAGAGAGAGAGAGAGAGAGAGAGAGAGAGAGAGTGTGTGTGTGTGTGTGTGTGTGTGTGTGAGAAAGAGAGTTACTTACAAAGAAAAGAAGCCCTGTTGGAGAGAAGGGGAGAAGAAAACATGAGCATGATTTGTAGTGTTTTCCTTTCAAACGTTCCAAGCTTTCACAGCATTACTGTATCTTTTGCTTGCTTGCTTTGAACGAACCGGCAAAGCTCAAAGAAATCCAGCGGATAGCTCAATTTTATCCCTAGTTGAACAGTTCCGCAAATACCATTAGGCTCCCTCAAAGTGTCCATGGTACTGCTATACCGCTTATGCCAAACGATTTTAATTGAAATTGTAGAAAACTGGAGGAAAGCCCAAGTGGAGAAGAGTAAGGGAAAAATTACAATATCGGTCACAATATATTGATCTAGTTGCAATTTAGACCCTAACTACCGCTTTGCTGCGGTTCCATAACATTCCAAAGTGCAAAATTGAGGTTCTGCCTTTATGTTATTTTATTTTATTATTATTATTACAAGAATACAATGTGGCCACGCGTCCAGATGATTGTAATTGAAAGTCTTGACCTTGTTTGATTCTCATTATTTTCTCCAATTATAATTTTATCTATCACTGATTTGACAACTACTCAATTACAATTATATATTTCAAATCTATTTAAATTTCTAATACATATTATACCTCTGTGCTCATTATAAATTCTCTGAAATTTGACAAATAATGAGAATCAAACAAGCTCTTTTTTCCCCCAAACTTGTAATTGAAAGTCTGATGAAATTATTAAGGGTTAAACTTATGTGGATTTTATAAGTTTTTTCTGAGCGTTGTGGATTTTATAAGTTTTTCTAAGAGTTGTGGATTTGATAAATAGTTGTTATTGTTGTTATTATATAATTAAGATTGAGATTTATTTAAGTAAAAGAAGACTTATCTTGACTTTTCTTAACAATTATTAGAAAGCAAAAAAAAAATTTGCAAGACATGTAGAAACCTTTTTTTTCTTTTTTTTCCTTAACATTACAAGAGGAATTGTAAGGAATGAGAATCGAACACTTGAGCAAGAGTGTAAAAAACCAATACGAATATCATTAGACTATAAAAGCCTTGGCATGTAGAAACTTTTTTAAACATTAGTTTCTTAAAATTAAAAATATATAAAATATTATGTCCAACAATTTCTTAAATGAACAAATCAATTAGACTACAAACAAGAATTTTGTATTTTCTTTGTCAATAAAATTACTTTAAAAAAAGAGAGAGAGAAAATAGATTCATAATTAGTTAAATAAATCTTTATGAATTTTTAATTCAAAAAAATATTTTTAAATTTTTTACAAAATAGAAAAGTACAAAAGCTTTCATAAAATTGAAAGATCGAACTAATATTAGTTTCATTACCACCACCAAGTATGTGACAAAATCAAATGTCACAAATAAAATGTCACAACAATCCCCCCCCCCCCCCAAAAAAAAAAAGGAAAAAAGCAAGAAAACGAGGATGGGACATGGAACTAAAAAGGCGAATGATGGGACGGAGAACTAATAAGGAAGAGCAAATATCATATCCTTTCAGCTTATGTACTTATTTAAATTTTTGAATAAAGGACATTGTTATTTATTATTATTGTTGTTGTTCTTATTCTTGTTGCTAAAAAAATTTTAATTCTAGATTAAAAAATAAAAAAGAAGCAGTCAATTCAGTGAATTTTAGTTGCCTTGTCCCACATCAGGCATGAAATAGGATAGGATAAGCCTTGACAAAATATATTAACACTACATTTTTTTTTTATAAATATACACTATATTTTGTTTACATAAATAAATGGTTAATGAAGGCCCTTTTTCCCCTTTATATTTTACACAGTTTTCAAATGTCCTATAAACTTTAGAAATCTCATAAAGCTATTGTTTTTTTTTGGGGGGGGGGGGTGTGGAACGACAATGTTGCTTCCTTTAAGATTTATTGGGACTCTTATAGCATCTCCACTTAGCATTGAAAACTGCAGTAATTAAATTACTTAAAAAATTATTATTTATTTTAAAATGTTAAAATAAAGAGTCCACTAAAACTCAATTTTAATCCCGTAAAAAAAATAAAATTTAAGTTTGACTCTCTAAAATAAAGAGTATCTTTCATTTGGAAAGTCCATTAGAGAATGGAGATACTTTAGAGAGCCAAAATCCACTCTTTATTTTAAATGTCAAAATAAGGAGTCTATAAATACAAGAGCTCAATTTTAATATTTGGCTTTCTAAAATAAACTTTCATTTAAGAACCTATTAAAGATGTTAGCAAAAAGTTTCAATTGAATACCTTGTTACTTTTAAAAAGTCGAAATTCAATTGAGTTTGAGTTACTACACCACTCCACGCCCCTCAACTTACGGTTTAATGAGTTTTAAATGAGAAGAAAATGAGTACCCTATTTCACAATAATGATATGAAGACCACCACCGACTCCTAGCTCTGTAATGGAGCTACGCATCGAACATAGACCAATAAGGAGGGATGATGTAGAGCCCCAGATGCCATGTGATTGGTTTATATATAATATCTGACTCGGTTATGAAATTGAAAAGTAATATCTAAATCATTCTTGTCATTTATAAATACGAAAATACGAGATGTTTTTAATTTCTAAAAAGCTGGTAATGAAAATGTGATGACATATAAAGAATAAAAACACGTCGAAAAAGAATCTAGAGCCAACCAATATCTCAGTTTTCTCCAATGCTCCCCTATCACGGACCAACAAAAAAGGAAAGTTCAAGTCAACCCTCCTGCTCACATAAGCTAGCCGTTGGATCATAGAATAATGTTCCAACGGTTGCTTTAGAGTAGAACTGCAAAAACACGTGACCACTTTTCATTTGCATTTGAAAGTTTAAAATTAACATTTTATATTGGAACATGCCAATAAAATAACGCTTGTGATAAATAACTTTGATTGTCTGAGCTTCATTCCCTTCGCCTACAAACAAGACAGAAACTGACTGGTTTAAACATGAAGAACTTCAAAAATTCATGCTGACGGTTCTTCAAGATTTCCATGTACTGTGTCCGAGATAAGATCGAGCTTGCCAATGCACCAAAATAAAATAAACAGAGAAAAACAAGATTGATTGATGAAACATTAGATCAATGGTATGAAAGAACCATTGCAATGAAGAGAAGCAAAATTACTGTTACCTTAATACATGAGAATAGGAGAAGAAGAAATATGATCCCATTAAATCAATAACTCTGTCTGGATACACAGATGAATCTCCCTCTTATTCACACCCTCCTATCAACTCAACAAGTAAACAGATTCATCTCTATGGAAACTTGACCAAATCCGAGACCACACCTATACCACGGACAAAGGAAATGCTTTTTAGGCAGCTGCCCTGGACTCAAAACCCCCAAGGCACCGTCCCCGGGGTTTTGGGGGGTTCAAAAGAAAGAAAGATAAAGAGGCTGTTAGAAAAACGTTGGGAAGAGAGGATGGGCTTTCAGACTCTGGTGAACATTCATCTCAACAAACACGAATGTCAACAACCATGCTTCTCAACCCACTGAGCTGAGCAGCGCTTCTAAGATTCTCTCTCGACAATTTCCAACCTGAGGGGCAACGTAGCCATAGGCATGAAAGTCGGGCAAGGGCTGCTTCAGCCATCACGTTCTTACCTGCGATACCATAATAATCATGGTTTTCGTCGTATCCATCAAGGTCTGATTCTGTTACCAACACCAAAGAGCCACCATCTTCATCGTCTACATCTTCCAGGTCTGCCTTTTCTGCGGAACCAAAAGTTACGTTCAGGAAATCATCAATGCCAATGTGTTCTTCAGGTTTCTTCATGCCAACGTGTTTTTCAGCTTCCTTCAATCCATGATAGTAATCTTGAACAGCCTGCATTTTCCTCGTACAAGCAGATTTAACATTCTCAGGTTCCAAAAGAACAATGATATTAACCAGCATAATTCATAACAGCAGAAGGTTGAGTAAAGTCAAGCATAAACTATTAGCAAGAAAATCAACCTTACCTGCCACTGGGAAGAGGCCAATCGTACTCGTGGCCTATTGGATCTCACATAATTGTATGCAGAGTCTGGGGTCATCTGCTTGTGTTTAACCTGTCTTACAGGGATTGTTATATCAGAAACATGAATCCAAAAAGTTAAATATAAAATATGAGAGGCTTTCTGGGTCACAGACCAGGTAACAGAGTACAATGGTAGAACTGCGGCCTCGGCCAGCCTTGCAGTGAACATATGTTGTACTCCCGCGACAAGCATTATCTTTAAAAGATAAACACAAGAAAGTAGCATTATGTTTTACAGTTAAAATAGTTAAAAAAAAATTACAGAAAAAATGCATTTCACGTGAAGGAGCAGCCTTATATAAATCTCAGTTTAGTGTGCAATTCCCTTAATTTTCAAGCAAACAAAAACGAAATAAGGAGATCAGAATACTAAATGAATTGTACATAAGACTTGATTCTTCTAAATTTTTTCCCACAAGATTGATAATGCCTACGAATGGCAAAATTAATTATAATATAGATTGGCAAATGTTCACGATTAAGAAAGAGTGCCGCCTAGCAGGTGAAAACCATTCTGAAACATTTTTTTTTTTAAACTAAAATGAATGCATTTTACAAACTCAGGTTTTGAAATTCAACTTACTGAACTGACAGATAAGAAGCAACATGCAAACCAGCTTGCGTTAAAGACATTATGGAATTGGATTGACAGTATATCTTAAAAAAAAATTTACCATGGATGAATTCTACAGCGCGTTCAGTGTCCTCATATGATGGAGCAAAAAGATAATCTCTAGTAGGAATCACCAAGTGCTCAATGTTATTATCCTACAAACAGGAACACAATTTAAGATAATCACATAATCACATTATTATGTTACAGAAGCAAGCACGTGCTTTGAAAGGTTCTAATGGGATCTTTACATACAGACATGACAAAAGCTAGGTCAGGAGATCTATCATAATAAAATCAACGCAAATGGCAACAGAGGATAACTCCTTTCATTAGATCTGGAATGAATTTGGAAAAGTAGCAATATAAAAAAGACGTGTGCTCTTCCGATCATAAAGCTTACATGATATAATGATGTTGGAACCAAGGTCTCATATGGTTCATTCAAGGTAACCACTCCACCAACACCAACGTCTTTGAGACTTGGAATGTCAGAGGGAAATGGAACAGCTCCTAACAAAACAAACTACAAAAGGAGAAGTGAATATGAGAAACTTGATAATCATTAATCAAGTAGAATGAATATAATAACAAAAATATTCACAAAAAAAAAAAAAAAAACCTATATCCTACAAATGTTACATCATGGAGGTAAAGCATGCTTCACTGCAATCCTGCTCAGTAGTTAGCATGCTGAACACACACACAAACTATATCACACAAATGTTGCATCATGGAGGTAAAGCATGCTTCACTGCAATCCTGCTCAGTAGTTAGCATGCTTTCAGTACGGAAGTTACCCAAATACCGAAAGTAATTTCTTTTCGCCCCATCCCAGTTGATCCGAAAACATTAGAAATTCTCATAAGTTTTTACTTCAAATTTTGTAAGCTGATGGAGAACTTACAGACTACACCTAGTGTTAAAACTAAAAGTAACTACAGTTTGAAGAAGTGGAGTGCCCCAGTAAAAATGTAATGACAAAATCAAGATATAATGAACAACAATCACATAAGTTAGGAACTTTGAGAGCAATGACCCGTTAATTCAAACATGATAAGTAAAAGACATTTCAAGAATTAAGACTGTATAATAGAAACACACAAAACATGGCAAAGCAAGAATACAAATAGAAGATGTAAAGCAGTCTAATGTAATAGTTCAGTTGTCTATACCTCGTCAACCCTATCCCACCAATGAAACTCGGTTTGAATCTTGTTTCTCACAACATTGTACAGCAATGTTGGATAGAAAAGTGCACGCGCTCCTGCACCAACCAAAACCCTTTTTGCCTCCCAAGAAACAGCAGCACCTTCACTGTGATCGGCACAGATTTGCTCCACCTCATTCTCTGATACCTCCTCTTTCAGTTCTTCAATATACATCTCCCTCAAATCAATTTAATTACTCACCACCTCAAGATTGAATTGGACTTGCATCCAAATAAAATTACCAGAAACCCTTCAAATCAAACTTTTCGGGAAGCTTGATACCGATAATACGTAACCAAACAAATCAACGTATTATTTATAATTAAAAAAAAAAACCCTTGAGTAAATAATTAGATCAAATTTGGGTTCTACAGAGGTAAATCAAAATTTCAAAACAATCTAACCTTTCCATCGTCCCCAGAAATCAAACCCTAAATAAAGAAATGAAACGTACAAAGAGAAAGAAAAGAAAATGGGGAGAAATTGAAAAGAAATTCACTAGCCCTATTCAGAATCCCCTAAAAAAACAAAAAATTTCCTAATTGGATTTCGGAGCCCCCAAACTGAAGAAAACCATGTACAGGAAAACAAAATAGAATCAAGAATGAGCACGATCATATCTAAATCAAAACAGACCTAACAAATTAAAGGAAAAGGAAATATATGAAGAATCAAGAAAACTAAATATTTTAAAACGAATTCAGTGAAAAATGATATGCCTGAACAGCAAGAAAAGCAATTCACCGAAGGAAAAGATTCAAGAGAGCTTTCAACGGGTTGTTGGGCTTGTAGTTTTCTTGCAAAATATCTCTCTCAGCTTCTTTTTAACACTAGAAGATTTGGGAGTCCCTCTCTCTCTCTCTGTGTATACCATTTCAACCCAATTTTATAAACTGCTGCAAAATTGATGTAACGGTCCCCCTTCACATTACCACAGCAATTTTTTAACGGGCACTATTATTTTCACGGTAGCTCCGTTAATCAATAATGTCGCATTGAAGGTAAATTTTCTATGAAGTATTCAATGGATTATGTAGCAGGATTTTATTAAATACATTAGGGACTTATCCCTCAATGTATTTAATGAAATCTTATCACATAATCTATTAGACAATATAAAATAGTGTCTAACAGACTTTATAGAAGTATTGGTATTGAAGGCGCATTACATTAGACTTGCGTATCTGTATTTTTGTTGATTATTTATTTATTTATTGACTGAATATTTTTGGTGAATATTCCATTGTCTTCTATTAACAATTTAACATGATAGAAATATATAATGAATTTTCAATTTACACATTAGGAATCTGATCCACTTACTTCCAAAAGTTATGTGTTTACTATGTAACTAGTTAAACCACCCGTGCGTTGTATAGATAAAAAAACTTACTAAAATATATTATTTGATAGTTAAATATAAATCTATACTACACGACGCTCAGCAGAAATATAAAAACACAAGTATATATTAATTAAATCAATATCGATTGACTTAGTAATCGTAAAGTTCATGATCGTTTAAAAGACAACATACATTCTTACATATAATATTTCGTACATATATACAATAATGGAAAAAAACATGTTAGCCGCCTCATTTTAAAAAATCCTAATAAAACTAACAAATTCAAAAAATAATATAAAATGTATTGAAAAATTCAAATAACATTAAACTCATCAATACACACAGTAGAGATGGTGAATTAAAGAATTATGATGGATTAGAGTTTGTTTTATAATTGACATTTCAGATTTGATATTTTAATTTATTAGTGAAAAAGATTAACAAATAAAATAAATGGGTAAAATAGTTAATGTCTAGTTGCTAAACCCAATGGTCACATGTTCAAGTCTTCTCTAAATTATTTCATAAACGAACAATTACAGTAAAATTAACCAAATAAAAAAAGACAGAAAATCACGGTATAAAAGGTATCGATACTTAAATAGATTAATTAATATAGATATAGATATAGATTTTAAATATTGTGGAATTCGTCGGAAACGTGTCTCTGCTACTATACAAAACCGTTAAACAAATATTAATTAATGAGAAGATAAACTTTTGCTAATTCGAGAATCCGTACTAAGAGCACATTTGGTAGACTGAATTAATTTCAATCAAAAATATTAATAGAGAAGATATTTGGTAGGTGATCAAAACTGATAAAACTAAGTAAGACATTAAAACCGTTAAATATAAGATATTTAATGAGAAGATAAACTTGTGCTAATCATACTTACTATTCATAGATTGCATTAAGAACGCTTTGTAGATTAAATTAAGAGTGATGTTACATGAGGGTACAAATAGGTTTACAGTTAGGGAATAAAATTATAATTTTTTTTACGTATTCTCTTTTTCTTTTAGTACACAACACGGGGTGAAATTATAATTTCACATTCTTTTAATAAACACATTTATATATTTATTTGTATCATTAGATTAATCATTAAATTAAATTCCAGCAAAATATTTTGTGTAAGAGTACATCACTATTCACTAAAAATAGTGAAGGTTAGAAAAACTTTTGATTTTCTATTTTACTCTTACATATTTTTCAACATTTCTTATTTGCCCTTGACATATTAATTAAATAAAAATCTTTTCATTTTCAACTAGTACACGTTTCAAAGAAAAAAGTGGCTTTATATAAACATAACATAACTAAGTTTAAATTTGTCGATGATGATAAGTTCTAAGGCTTTTAAAATAATAATAATAATAATAATAATAATAATAATAATAAAGGCGCGTTTGATTACAAGTATGAAATTTACCTGAAAAGAAAATATTTTCTCTTCAATTGAATTATCGGTAACTGAATTCCATAGAAAATAAATGTAAAGCATTTGATTGAAAGTAAATTCTCGGGAAAAAGTATGAATTACTTAGAAAACAAAAAATCTACACCCTCTATAAGAAAATATTTTCCTTGTTTTTAAAGAAAACGTGGTCACGTAACCAATGAAGGAAAATATTTTCCTTAACAACCAAAATCACAAAAGTAAGAATTTAGCTAGAAAACCCCATTTATCATGAAAAATCTTTGGTAATCAAACACTTATAGGATATGTAATATACATGTCAAATTTGAAAATCTCAACTTAAAGTTTAACAAGAGTTAACTTCAAGAGTTAATTGTGAATGTACAAGTGTCATAATTGCTACGTACAAGATTTAGTTTTATTTTTTACATTTTCCACAAATATTCCAATCTATTATACTTCATTTATTTGAGTCCAACGGTTCCTTCTGGGACTCCCCAACGGATAACCTTGTCAACGGCATCCATGGATTAATTATTGGTTTTGGCTGGTCCCCAATTTTGGCCTCCATAAATAATATGTTTTATAATTCAAAATTTAACAATATAAGGCAATGCTACCTCCAAAAGTAATAACTAACATTTCGAGAATGGTTAGAATATAGAATAGTGTGAAATGAATGTATAAATTTTTTTAATACACGTTTAAACTGATTTTATGGCTCTTGTGTAGCTACTGTAAATAAATAAATAATTGAAACATTTTGAGAATGGCTAACAAGTCTTGTCGCAAAGATATTCTTGTCAAAATCGAGCGTCTTTATGCATTTGTCAAAGAATATATAGAACGTGTGTGAATTAAATGTGTGAACGTTTTTATATTGATTTTACTCTTTTTAAGTTATCTAGATTGATTAATTTTTTTTATAAATATTAAACACAATGTCTCACACCTAAATGCTAATTTTTATTTATGTATAGTGACAAAATACATTACTTTCATAGTAGTTTATAATAATAAAAATTGTGGGCGAGCCAGTGGACAACAAAGTAACGGGCCATTATTCTATTTTTTCTCTTTATTTCTATTTTCTATTCTATTTATTATCACTTATTCTCGAGATCACAAAATCTATATATTAATAAAATGAGAGGTGTTGTGGTACAGTTTGACCGCAATTTTCCCGCTCAAAATGCTTTAAGTGGGGGCTTTTTGGTCATTTTGATTGGTTTGTGGTAACTAATGCGATAACTATGATGTTTATCCCTTCTACTTTTTGGTTTTTAATTTTTGAATTATCTCATCTTCATAATTCTATCTTATCTTTATAATTCTATGTTTAAGTTATCTTATCTTTATATTTTTAAATCTTCTTTTCATTTCAATGTGAAAACAACAATCAAGAGCAGATTTATTCAAAGGTTTGAGAATTGACTATGATATTATCATATCACATGGGTCTTGATGCACACAAATAAAGTTAATATAATTGATGTTTTTTATGAATTGAATACTTATATCATACAACAAAAATTAAAATAAAATATAATTATACTTGAAAAAAATAACTATTAATAATTAAGAATTAAAAAAATAAAATTAAAAAGAAAATAACTACCCCTCTATGTAGTCTTCTCCTTATACGAAATCAAGTTTTTAATTTTTTTTAGCACATGTGAGAATCTAATTTCTCAAATCTTTATAATAAGTTAAATTATTTTAAATTATTCTTCCCGTGCATCACACAGGTGAAAAACTAGATTGGGTTAATTGCTTTCAATTTACTTTACATTATATTTATTGTAAGATGATGCCAATAGAAACGAAAATTTATTTTTACTTATTATTTATTATAATTTATTAAAACTAAATATTGATATTTACGTAGATACTTTGATAAGATGTCTAACCGTGCAACGCACAGGTGAAAATCTAGTAATATTAAATTTCATTGTTTAAACATATTTTTTTAGTAGCACATTTTTTATAGGGAAAATTTCATAAAAGGTCCCTAATCTTGACAAAATGTAGCAATTTGTTATTAATCTTTTCTTTCAACCTCCAGAATACCCTACCCTTTTAAAAACTCTCAATAAAAGTCCCCATGGATGGAGTCTGTCCGTTTTGACCGTTAAAGGAAATAAAATGATTTGTTTACCCCTTGCATTAAATAAAACATAAAAACAATAAAATAATTTTTTAATAAAAGAAAAAGTAATAAATATTCTTATCTTTCCCACCACCAACATTGAGGGTAAGACCTATTTTCTCCCCTCCATTTCTTGACACCTTTATTCATCCTCGGCCCTGTACCACGTATTACTTTTATTATTCTGCAAAAATTTAAATAATTTTTTTGATTGGAGAGTTTGATCTAGCTGGTGAATAAGAATGAGAAGATAACGAATAATGCTCATATGTGTATAGATAATGTTTCATTTGATATATCATTTATCATATGTAGAATTGAATTATGAGTTAGGTGATGCTGGTTCCGAGGTGTGGGGTGAGAAATTTTATTATTACTTTTATTTAAAAGAAAATTTTTGTTGTTTTATTCTAAATTTAATATGAGGGGTGAAATGATCATTCTTTTTTCTTTTGACAATCAAAATGGATGAATTCCATTCATATGGACCTTCTGTAAGAATTTTTGAAATATTAGAGCCTCCAGAGGTTAAAAAAATTAGGGACAAAATTGCTACATTTTACAAAAATTAGGGACCTTTTGTGAAATTTGCTCTTTTATATCACCTTGCAACTACTATTCACTCGTTCGTTGCTTAATTTATAAACCTCTTTTTTTTGGGGTGTAATATCAAATTTATAATTTAAAAAGCTCATAGGTTATGTTAAATAAATGATAAATTATGAAAATCTTAAATGTCAATAAATAACTTTAATACGCGGATCTTATTTTTTCTGTGGACAAATTTTAATTTGTATGAACATCCATCCTCCAATAAGGAGACCGCTCTTCCAGTTCCCTCCCTCACTGTCATCTCTCAAGTTGTTGAAAAATTCTCCAATCTCCATCCACCCATCTACTCGAAGATGTGAAAAGAATCCATTTTCTCAGTCTTTTTTCTTTTTTTTCTTCTCTTCGTTGATGAATACACAGTGAAGCCCTCGTCACCAACTCCATTACTCCATCAACTTTCTCTTTAACAAAGTTAACTGACGCCATTGCTTGCTCGAGGCCGTTCAACCCATCGTTGAGCTTGAACACCATATACGCAACACAACTTGTGAGTTGTGTCTATCTTCCCAGCAATACGGAGCCGGCAAACATTTTGGAGCTCCGCCACCTCATGACTTCAAATAATGAAATAAATTATGCATCAAAATATAATAGATGAATTCAAAAATAAATAAATAAACATAATACATGAATTCAAATGCACAAACAAAAGTTTGACGTCTCAGATCATAGAAATTTGACGGGTTTGATAATTCTTACAAATTTAGAATATGAAATTGGCGAAAAATGGTTTAGAAAACTATTTTGTTATTAAAAGATTATCAAATGGATTAGAATTAGATGGTAGATCTCTCTCTCTCTCTCTGGTTAATCAGACTTTCAATCTCTATATCACCAACACAAATACATCTGATCTCAGAAACCTACTACAATTTCTATAGATACTACAATTCCCTTAAATTCAAGTACAATATTCTTACTATCATAAATAAATGGGACAAACCGAATATCACATGTCTTGAACGGAAATGTCTAAGTATCTCCAATACCAGAATGTCAAGGGACTGTCGTTTGACAATTGACAAAAAATGTATATGTGATATATTAAATGTTTGACATTGTCAGACACAATGTCTAACATATTTTATTTACTTTCCTCCAATAATTAAATTTCACTCTCTCCTTGCTTTCTAAAAATATAAATAATAAAATTTGTCACATAAGCATCATAGACATTCTCTTATATCAGAAAAGTATTTAGTTGTAATTTCAATACCTTGCACTGTATGCGCCGAAAATGATCATCCGCCAAACGTCTAGCGGGAGATCGACAGCCAAATGTCTGACATGGCGGCTTTTAATTGGAAAACTCGCCACCTCATACGTCTGGCGGTGTAACCCGTCAGACGTTTGGCGGGTGAATGAGACTCTCATATGCGCACCGGTGAACTTCATAACATGGCCACAATTCATGGACTATTCTATAGGAATTGGACTCTGATAAATCAAATCAAATAAAAAGTAGTGTTTTAAATAGCTCACTTAAGATACATTTAAGTTGCGCTTATATTTAAAGTATGGATTGAGCTTTTCGTTACACTTAACTCTTTATGACGTAATTGGTGTGCGTAAACACGCATAAACTCAACATTAGATCACAACTTTTTTCACTCATGCACTTGGGAACCTTGATAAAAAAAAAAAAAATATATATATATATATTATATTCTTGACCATGGCTCAAATGTGTGAAAAGTCGGTCGGACCTAACCCATCTCTACTGTGATTCTCATGCCCCATCAATAAACCCAGATCACACGGTAAATCACTGTCACTCTTGAAATAGATGGCAGAATTTGTGGAAGCCGATAATGCAGAAGCCATAATCATCAGAATCGAACATAAATCTCGCAAAATTGAAAGCTTGCTCAAACAGTATGTAGTTGATCATTGTGCGAGCTGAGAATTTCCTTCTATTTTTTCTTGAAATGGGGAATTGATTGCAACTTTCTTTTGATAGGCATAAACCTGTGGAAGCTTTAAAGACAGCTCTGGAAGGCTCCCCTCCTAATACCAAAGACGAGCGCTGTAAGGTCTGATGTCAATCTATGCATCTTTGTATTATGATTATACCCTAGATTTTGTATTCTTGAATTTGTTGATTTTTTTTTTTATTTTTGGGAAATTATTAAGGGATTTTATTTTATTTTCTATTTTAATGTTTTTTTTTTTTTTTGGCTTTCAGTCTGCGAATTGGATAGTGGTACATAGAGCAATAATGGCAGTTAAAGATGCGGATAGCTTGTTCTCCTATCTTGATCCCGAGTATTACGACATTCTTATAACGTGAGTGGAACTGCCATTTCTTTTTCCTCTATGTTATTTATGAAAATCGAATGCTGTAATTTGTGTTGTGCTAATTTTCTTGGTCTATAATTCCCTTCTTGCCACTACTTATTTAATTTTTGACTTTCGAGTGGTTGTTTCCAGATATATTCTTCCGGATGCAAAGAATTATGACGGGAGGTTACTTCAAGCATCAGGTTCTTAGAACAGCCAAATTTAAAGATCTGCATTTTTCCTCTGTAGAAATATCAGATTTTGACTCTCTGAGAAATGTTTTAGCCTTATCTTTCTCTAGGATTATTTTCTCAGGATAAAAATTTTCCTTCTGCTTATGCAAAAGCAAATTCCGGCCCTAAATTGCTGAATTAATAGGAGTTTTATATGTTTATAGATTGTCACTTCTCTTTGGAAGCTTCAAGTGTTGGACTGTAGCACTTGCGAAGTTTGAGAACCATTGGGGCATTAAAAAAGTAACTCTTTATTAATAATTATTAATTACTATGATGCAAAACCTAACACAAGAAGAGAGCAAAAGAAAGAACAGAGATAAGAGACGAAAGAGATAGACAGAAACTGTAAGGGTGAAGAAGAATTGGATTATCAATAACCAATAATCTTAAATTCTTGATGCATTGGATTGCAAGATCTATTGTATAGGATGAAGAACTTAAGACTGACTGAATTCCCAATCATTGAAAGATGGTCAAAAAAATAAAATTTAAGATAACATGTAAATTAAACCTACTTAGAATCCTAATTCTCCTCAAGTGTCGTGTTGTTATTTGTCACAATGTTACAGCTGTCTTCAAGCATGCGCTTCATTTCGATGCCCACTCATATGAGGATGCCGGAGCAAATTTGTTAACGATTTTTTACAAGATTAATTTTTTACCATTATTAGCGATGCTTAGCCAGATTTGTACCTAGCGTGGTACCTACAGCCACTATTCTAAAAAGCTTGCCTAGGTGACTTCTAGGCAGCGCATATACTTGAAACTTTGACTCCACGCTTTGGCACAATCGCGCTTTTTTCATGCACTCGTGCATTTAGGCACGCTTAGACTCAATGCTCGACCTCGACGATTTTTCGCTCCTTACGCTTTTTTAGAAACTTGCCTACAGCCATACAAAAACATGCAAAAACTGGTTTATATGTCAAGAAAAGCAATATTTGTTTAAAAATAGCCAGTCACTATTAAAATGTAGTAGTTCTTCTAAAATTTAAAGGATCAAGCATGATTTTGGAAAGGTATTCTCAACTCTTTAGTCATTGGTAAAAGAATAGAGAGTTCAGTTGTGGTTTGGACTACTGGTGGGGACATGTCATATATGCTGTTCATGTTTCTAGGAACTGTACCAAAGGGGTTGTGATGAAAAGGGAAAATCAACTTCCTTTTTGACTTCCACGTGCATTTTTTTTCTTTCATAATATATTGCATCATTTTATTTTCTTATTTTACATTGACATTTATACTATGAGACGATATTATAAAAAGAAAAAGGAAGAAAGAAAGAAGAGGAAAGGAAGAAAGAAAAAAGTTCTATGTCATTGCAGCAGTTCTAACAAGAGTGAGCGTCAACAACAATGATAACATTATGTTCTGTTTCATGAACACCACTTTTCAGTGTAATACTTTTCCTGGATGCAGGACAAGAATCACTAACATTGTAATTGTTGTTTTTATGATTGATGGGGTAGCTATTATGCTTGTCATACTGGGAATTTAGACACAGGGCAGTCATTGTTGAACATGGTGTATCAGTCTCTTGGGTTTGGAATTCATAGGAAAAGATGTCTTGAATTTTATACAGATGTACCCCTTGCTGATTTTCCCAGCTTGAATGTCACATCCTATATAATATAATTGACCCTTTCAAGACTTCTCCATGTCTATGGCACATTTGTACCGTTGAGGAACCTGAGGATAGATAATCATCAAGCCAAACAATCTATTCAACTTGTACTCTTGCATCGGATATTGTTTTTGCAGCGTACAATACAAACTAAATTCCATAGGGCAATTCCACTTTTACACAAAAATTCTACACAAAATTTGACAGATACATGTAATGGCCATTTATTAAAAAGTGATTTATTAAAAATGAAGTGATGGGTAGGGAAATAAATAAGATCCTGTCATGTGTACAACGTGTCAAATTTTGTATAAATGTAGTATTACTCATGTCCATATTTCCCCGTTATGCTGTTTATGAGCTTGTTTGATTTTCTTTATCAATTCTCTTTATAATTTCACCTATCACTGATTTGACCATTGATTTGACAACTGCTTATAACCACAAATTTCAAACTTCTATTAAATCTACACCATTCATTTGATCTCATTATAATTTCTCATTATAAACCGATGTCAATAATGAGAATCAAACAGCCACTAAAAGAAATTCTCTTGTGAAGGAGAAAACTTGAAGTTCATAATTCATATACAGTTGAAGTGCACCTGAAGTAGAGTAAAACAGGGGCTGGGGGTTGGAGAAGTCCTGTCTTGATATTTTGTATGAGAAATCCATTCCCACTCTTATGTTTTCTTGGATGTATTTGTAGATTGTCTGTCTGGTTTTATTCTG
>CAVNYN010209775.1:0-12934 GCA_963692815.1 Nyctanthes arbor-tristis
CAAGGGAATTATATTGCATATCATTCTATACCTGGCTAAATCTATATGCAATTAAAAAATAATAGTATGAAAACTTGTAGTCAATAAGAAATTATAATCTCATATTTTCAAATTTCCAATAGTATCATACTAACTAGTAAATAAACAAATAATAAAATAACAAGAAAAAATTCAAAAGAACCAAAAAAGCTAGCTGCAGTTGGTACAGTTTAATAATGTAACATGATTTATGAATTATTAAATATTATCACATATTCAAATTCAATCCTTCGTGATACTAACCGTCAATTGTGTAATTAAAAAAAAAACAGAGTTAAATATGACAATATCAATTCCATTAAAATTAGTGTTGTGGGGACTCTAAGTATTGGTTCCAACATATGATATAAAGAATGATACAAGTATACGTTATAGAAATCGAATGGACAAAAGAATTTGATGATACAAGAGCCATACTTGTTCTGCCCATTCCGAGACATCTTAAAATTGCCACTAGCTCCTGACTGGATTAGTGTACATTGCCAAACGAGATTATCTTTGACTAGATTATTGTCCAATTCAATATTTGTTATCATAAAAATAATATGTAAATTAAATTAAACCCGAATCAAATGTCTACTGGATTTTTTATGGTATAATAATTGATGAAGAGTGATAATTAATTAATTTGTTACCAAGCCAAAGCAACTTTATTTTTTTATTTTTTAAAAAGAGTATGTAAAAGATAATTTCCAACACTAGATGCCTGCCAAATTTTGTTATAAATTAACATAATGCATTCTGCGTTCTGGATCGTGGATGAAAACTAAACAACAATGATGGAAGCTATTCGACCGTTGCTTTGAAATGACATTTTAGTTTTTTAAGTTTTCTCTTTTATGCTCTCTAATTTATGTCTATTATGTGGATTTTCTTTTTTTTGTTCTGTGTCAACTAGCGGAAGGTATATACTGGAATTAGTTGTCTAGAACTATTTATGTTGTAAATTGTGCTGTTTTGCTTGAATTAAATAAATAGATAAAATGTAAATGTCACTATTTATCTACGTTACTACATTACATTATTATTGCCATAAGAAGAACAAATACTGTAATCCTTAAA
This sequence comes from Nyctanthes arbor-tristis, assembly GCA_963692815.1. Taxonomy (NCBI): domain Eukaryota; kingdom Viridiplantae; phylum Streptophyta; class Magnoliopsida; order Lamiales; family Oleaceae; genus Nyctanthes; species Nyctanthes arbor-tristis. The sequence continues at coordinate 1,102 of CAVNYN010209775.1, forward strand.
TGACTAAACTTCTTTATTAAATCAGAAATTGTTGTACACGCAGTAGTGAAATGGAAAAGCTAGGGAGTTAATATGTTATATATTAATTATACCTTTTTTTTTTTTGTTTCTAATTTTTCTTGAATTCCAACTGTCATTTATTTGTTATGCAATGAATTAGTAATAAAATCTTTAATTGCTTAATGCTTACTAATTTTAGAATGAGAAATATCTTCATTTTGGCCATTATTATGTGGGTCTAGTTCTAGAATAATGTTCTTGTATGAGATTACTAATTCATTAGTTCATTATGTTCCCATTTGCAAATCGAACTTTCCTTTTTCCTGAAATATTTTCCTATGGGCCTTTTTGAATGTCTAGTATTAATTTTTTACTTATTGTGCTGTCTTGCTTATTTCAAGTGCCAAAATGGAGATTCTCATATTTAGAATCTGTTCAAATTTCATTCCATTTTGTTATTTTTGATAGTAAACTGCTGCTTATTGTGGCGTGTTTTTGTTAGAATTTCATTGTCATTAAGTTATTACCATGTATAATATCTATTTTTCTATGTTAGTTGATTCTAGATGTATCAAAGCATTCTATTCTATTTTGTGATGAACTATAGTTAGGCTCTATTCACAAATAGATCCTCATACTTTTGAACTTTGATTACATTTTTATTAATGACTATCTGCCTGTTCAATATATTTGTAGGAGGAAAACAACTTGAGCAAATGTTGCAAAACCACACACCGACTCCAGAGTGGCCCTCTTTTGCTCTAACTTACCCATAACTAAATAGATTTGTACAATAGAGTTGTGGCAAATGGTCAAGGTTATTGCGTATCATGTACATTAACTTGAAGGACGTGTACATGCTATCACATAGTACTTTGTAATACTTAGTGTCGTATTGTACATATAGAAACATGATTGATATGCAATCAGGTGAAGTTGCAACGTTCTGTGATATGGGGGGGAGCTTTACCAAAATTTTTGTATATGTTTTTTTTTGTAAATCATCATTAATTTTTTTGTTTAAAATTTTGTAAATACTAAAGAGATGCGTAAGTACATATCATCATAGAACTACTTGTAATAACATGATATTTGCATTTTCATTTTAGTGAAACTTATCCAACATATTGCAAATACAGTGGGAGTGTGGTAGAGAGGCATTGGTGACTCCTTTGTGAAATGCGGGGCTTAAAATGTCCTGAGGACGGTATCACTACACCCATGAAAAATATGTAATCCTTCTAGGAAACTTGTCTATACAAAAAGCCTTTCCAATGGAATTGATGCCCCCAAATTGTGATTCTTCAAAACTAGACTAGAAACTAAGTGTATAGCGTTCCAAAAACCTAACGGAAAGAATAAATTTCATGCCTTAGCTTACGGGAAAACAAAATCAAGAAGCATCTTCATCACTGCACATATGCCGTTATAGCGCCATATACATGGCATTAGTTCGTGATGGCCTTAACAAAGTCTAAATTTTATGAAACTTGACAATCATGACCCCATCGTATCTTGTTGTGTGTTTCCAGTGTGTCTCTCCACTCTGGATGAGTGAACAGATAAGTTGTGTACATCACTTGTCAAGATATGTTACACAACGTGACAAAGTCATGTTTAAAACCTGACATGTTCAAATGCCCCTCCCCTGGCTTGAACGCATTGATCTTAGTTGGGTCTAGTCCAGAAGCCATATGAGGACAACCCCGTAAAAAAAGGGCCCCAAAATTAAGAAGGATCATCATCACGACACCTATGCCATGATATCATTATATTCACGTCATGTGTCCGTTATTGTACTAATGAAGTCGAAACTTTATGAGATCGGAAGAGCAATGGTGACCCAACTGTGTCCACTTGTGTTTTTCCAGTGTGTTGAATGAATTTAGATGTGCGAATGGATGGCTTGTGGCCATCACATGACGTGACAAGCTACACAACATACTACTAAGTCATGTTTAACACCCTATATGTGCAAATGCCCCTCCCTCTGGCTCAAATGCATGGATCTAAGTTGGGTCAATCTGGGAAGTCATGTAAGTGCAACCCAGTAAAGAGAAGGCCCCAAAATCAATAAGGATCGCCATCACTGTACCTATACCGTTATAGCGCCATATTCGCGGCATAAGTCCGTTAAGGCCTTAACGAAGTCGAAACTTTGTGAAATTTGACAATGGTGAACCCAACATGTCCCCTTTATATGTTTCTAGTGTGTTCAACAACTATCGATGAGCGAAGGGATAAGATATAGACATCACTTGACAAGATACGTTATGCAAGGTGACATTAAGCGAAGTTTAACACCCTATTGTGCAAATGCCACCTCCTCTGACTCGAACGAGTTGATCGAAGTTGGGTTCAGCATGGAGGTCATATGAGTGCATTCTTTTAAAGAGAGGGCCTCAAAATCAATAAGGATTGACATCACTACACCTATACCGTTATAATGCCATATTCGCTGCGTAAGTCCGTTACAGCCCGAACAAAGTCTAAACTTTGTGAAACTCGACAATGGTGACACCAACGTGTCCACTTATGTGTTTCTAGTGTGTTAGAGATTGTGGATGAGTGAGTAGACATAACTTGACAAGATACGTTACACAACGTGACGTTAAGCTAAGTTTAACACCCTATATGTGCAAATGCTGCCTCCTTTGGCTCGAACAACTTGATCTAAGCTAGGTTCAGTAGGGAGGCTGTATGAGTGCATTCCGGTAAAGGGAGGGCCCCAAAATCAATAAGGATCGCCATCACCACACCTATACCGTTATAATGCCATATTCGTAGGATAAGTCCGTTACGGCCTTAACAAAGTCGAAACTTTGTAAAACTTGACAGTGGTGACCCCAACGTATCCCCTTATGTGTTTCCAGTGTGTTCAATGACTATGGATGAGCAAACAGATGAGATGTGAACATCACTTGACAAGAAACATTATACAAACATAATGTTAAGCCAAATTTAATACCATTTATGTACAAATACCCCCTCTCCCGCTAGAATGAGTTGATTGAAACTGGGTTCAGCAGGGAGGCTGTATGAGTGTATTCCAACAAAAAAGGGCCCCAAAATCAATAAAGATCTCCGTCACTGCACCTATACCGTTATAGCACCATATTCGCGGTATAAGTCTGTTATGGATTTAACGAAGTCGAAACTTTGTGAAACTTAACAGTGATGACCCCAACGTGTCCCCTTATGTGTTTCAAGTGTGTTCAATGACTATGGATGAGTGAATGGATAAGATATGGACATCACTTGATAAGATACGCACACAAACATGACGTTAAGCCAAGTTTAACGCCCTACATGTGCAAATTCCCCCTCCCCCGCTCGAACTAGTTGATCGAAGGTAGGTTTAGCAGGGAGACTACGTGCTGAGACTACGTGAGTGCATTTTGGTAAAGGAAGGGCCCCAAAATCAATAAAGATTGCCATCACTACACCTATACTGTTATAGCGTTATATTCGCGGCATAAGCCCGTTATGGCCTTAATGAAGTCGAAACTTTGTGAAACTTGACAGTATGACCTCAATGTGTCCCCTTATGTGTTTCCAGTGTGTTCAAAAACTATAGAAGAGCGAACGGATGAGATGCGGACATCAATTGAAAAGATACGTTACACAACGTGACATTAAGCCAAGTTTAACACCCTTTATGTGCAAATGTCGCCTCTCTGGCTCGAATGAGTTGATCGAAGTAGGGTTCAGCATGGATGCCATGTGAGTGCATTCCGATAAAGAGAACGCCCCAAAATCAATAAGGATTGCCATCACTGCACCTATAATGTTATAGCGCCATATTCACGGCATAAGTCCGTTATGGCCCTAACAAAGTCGAAACTTTGTGAAACTTGACAGGGTAACCCCAACGTGTCCCTTATGTGTTTCCAGTGTGTTCAATGATTATAGATGACCGAACGGATGAGATGTGGATATCACTTGACAAGATACGTTACACAAACATGACATTAAGTCATGTTAATCACCTTTGCATGATTTATATGTATTTTTGCCATACAGCAACATGTACATATAGCGTGGTTTACTTCAAAATTATCTAGAAACCTTGATATAAAAACGAAATAGTGTGAGTAAGTATATGTAACGCTTAACTAGGGGGAATTATGGTACCTAATGTATAAAAAACTTTCACGTATACATATGAACAACTCGATTACAAGTTTACAGAAGTTTTATATAATTGTCGTAGCCTCTTGTCGTCAAAACTCTACCTCGCTACCCATCACTGAACTGATGTCGTTATAGGGTTAAGTATCACTGCACAGGTGCCGTTATAGAACAAAAACACATCTGCAATATTTTCTTCTTGACAAATTCTTCTCATAAGAAACATTTATCCACAATGTATCTAGACTGTCCATTATTGTGTCACACAATAACTAAATAGATTTCAGTTCATAACTATTGCTCTATCTAATTTTTATTGAAGTAAAACTACTTAAGTGAAAGCAAGATTTATCAAAGTACGAGTGTCATGCACCAACCATCATATTACAATCATAGACAACACAATGATAAACACACATAATGAATTTTCAATATGTAGAACTACGAACAAATCAGCAAAGTCAATATACACCATTGAAAAAATCGGTTTGAAACTGACATAATGACATTAATGCTGTTATGTATTACAGATCATGGCACACATTCCGTGATCTCAACATGAAGCACCATATCATCATTAGAATATTGACATTGATTCTAAAAATCAATTAAAATTATATGGAAACAAAAAACTTGTTCAAACTAACATAACGGCCTGCATACCGTTATTTTGTACAGGTCACGATACGTATGTTGTTATCACGATTTGACCATCATAATCCTCAGAACTAGGAGGATACAGACTCCCACTCGAAAAAACTGTAACAATATTACATTTTCTATTTTATACTGATTTTTTCTTGTTCTTTAAAGGTTTTTGAGAGTTTTATGACATACCTCAATACATAAATACTTCTTGGAATGAATAGACCTGGAGATTTTCATCCTTTTTGGAGTCCTCTTTTGAGATGATCATGCTGCAACTCACTTTTTGGGGTGCAACCTTCTTGGAGTCCCCTTTTGAGATGATCAACCTGCAAAAGTCCAAATGCTCTTGCTTTTTCCCTCCTTGAGACGTTATCTTTTTTTTTGGGGTGGAAATGGAGAAGTCAATGTTAGTGACTGAGGGCTAGGTGAGGGGTGGAGGGTAGATTTTTATTTATTTTTTGGTTTTTTTTTAATGGGGCACCCTATTTAGACAAAAGCTTTAGAAGATACCTTTTTTAAACAAAAGTTTTTATTGACATCATGTTTTAAACAAAACCTCGGTGCGTATTTGGGAGACGCTTCAAGGAACGAACAAAATAATTGTTAATTTCCAATGAGACCTGTCACGCCCCTGCTAACTTTACAATTTTTTCCGAATATCTTGTGGAAATTTACAAATTTTGTAGCAGAAACTTTTATTCAAACAACGGGGACGGGACATGCGAAATAATTCAATTTATCTTATCTTACAGAGTTTAATAGACAAAGATAATTACATAAGTTAACAAATCGTCAATCTTTTAAAGAAACATTAAAGATAGGTTTTTTTCAAGAAAATATATAGAACATAAGAAGTTGTATTGATAGATATATTTCATTGATTACCAAGGTGTGCCAAATCATTAGAAAACTTTTACAATGAAAAGTAGTATTCAAATAAATATAAAGATTATATCTCTCTATTGTCTTATATGTTATAAGATGTAAAATATATATTATAGAGGTATGCGTAAAAGTATTAAATTCGTGATAGTTTCAAGAACAGGTTTACACCACATGTACAACTCTACTCCCATTCGCGAGCACAATCCAACTCCCAGCTTGCCATGCATTTCAATTGTTATAACTCCAATTATCTACAAAAATTGTAATAAATAGAGAGTGAGTATAAAGTACTCAGTGAATAACACAATCCTTTGATTCACCTTTCGTTTATAAAACTTATTTTCAAGAAAATTCATTGCATGTACAAAGCTTTTCAATGCACAAAAGGCCCTATCACTAGTTAAACTACTATCCGTTGTGCACGCCAGATTCATATTAATTCAATTAAGTTGATCTACAATGAACCCCGGTAGACCCATACCGAGATTCCAATTCAAAGCAAACACTACACTAATCTTCCCTATTCCGGGATCATTGAATATTTCATAGTGTAGGAAACAATTCAGAATGGCCAAGAACACACGACAAGGCCATACAATCACAAAGCAATTCAAAACGGGTAGAGCATTAACTAGCGATACAAATACAATAAACCAATCTTTCTTTCAATAATAATGCATCCAAATCCATGTTTATCTCATCAAAATCATCAATCAAATACACATTTATCTTATCAGAACTTTATGCATGTAGAAAAGAAATCAAAGTATTAGGTTACCCACCTCAAATATTCTTCGAATAATCCACGTGAAAAAGTATCCTTAAAGCCTTGATATTCCTCAATTAAAGCTATTTTTCAAGCTATAATCCTTCTATATATGGTAAGAGACTCTTTTCAAAGGACAAATAGGTATTTTGGTGGGTTATTATTAGTTTTCTCCTTCCCTTAGTTTTAATAACTTTTGAGTTCCACCAATCACATCGTGACAAGTGGCGCCAATCACATTGTGATAAGTGGCGCCAATCATATCGTGACAAGTAGCGCGATCTGGCGCCGCACACTTGGCGGGAAATTGTCCAAGAAGTCATTTCCCTTGCATTGTCTCTCAATTAAGTCCACGCTCTTTAGTTCATGTCAATTAAGTCACTACACTTTAGTTTATGTCAATTGTCAACCAAATTCTTTCTTTAGCTTCAATTCAATAATAATATTTTAATCTTCAAGCAATCTTTCTTTCAAAACAATAATTTCGTTGCTTACCTTAATTTGTAGAAATTTCTGGGATGTTACAATCTACCCCCCTTAAATAAATTTCGTCCTCGAAATTTGCTAAGTAATATGGTGATAATTATTTTTCAAAAGCATAGTACGCAATCGGATTGTCCTCACTTCAAAGAATGGCTTCCGCTGCGTACTCAAATTCCTTTTTATTGTCAAGAACATGCGTGGTGATCGAGTTATTAACTCCTTTTTCATGCAGGAGTTTTCCATCTATCTTCAATATCGAAGTTCAAAAATCAAATTTATCCTTTCCCAGAGATACCATAAATAAAAATTTGGGTTGAGCAATTACTCAAAATTTTAAAAATTTCAATTACCCGAAATTTTATACAAATTTTATTCAGAACTGGTTTGGATTGTCAGTTGATCATTTACTAATTTGATTCCTTGAATCTTATGCTTTTCATAACTATTTCAAGTCCATTCCCAATTTTCGAGCTAATGTTCCATAATTGTTTCATAAATTTCATTTTTGAGCTTTAAGTTAAATTGCCAGTACTAACCAAGGCAAGAAAGGAAAATCAATCGGTTTCAAAGTTTGATGAAATATATGGGTGCTGGCAAGAAGAGTTAACAACGTAACAATCAATAAAGAAGCAAAGGGTTAACGTCATATGAGATTAAATATGATTGAGGGAAAGCAGACGGAAAAAGGAAGTTAATTTTACATAAGTTCATTGTTAAGCAAGTAAAATTTCCTAATTGTACAAAGAATAGATGGCGATAGATCACAATTCAAGCATTCTCAAAGGTTCGATCAAAATGGTACAAAGTCATAGAATGAAAAGGCAATCAAAGATGAGCAATAGTAGGTGAGAGCAAGAAACAGAGAGAAGAAACAAATTCTCCCTAACTTCAGTTGCCTTCCAAAGTACTGGTATTAATTCATATACCAAAGGTATTTCGATTAGCAATGAAAATATAGGGATATTGGCATGATGAAGTTTAGCCAGGAAAATAGCAAATAGTCAAGAATTATAGAAGAGTTAATGTCCCTTGTATTCAAATCAAGCTGAAGGAAATCTGAGCGAAAATATGAAATTCTTTATCAAACAATGAGTTTTTTTTTTCGAAGTTGTGAGGGAAACTATTACCCATAGGTAATGGTCAAACAATTTCATAAGCTTGATCAAATGGCAACAAAAGCATTAGACAAAGACATATAATCAAGTAAAGCAATAATACAGAAGCCAAATGAGATTTCCAGATTCTAAATAGACAATCAAGGACAATCAATAATGTGTGAGTACAAGCATAAAGGGAGAAATAAATTTCAAAACAACAATTTCGTTGCTTACCTTAATTTGTAGAAATTTTCGGGATGTTACAAGACCACTAAACTTGTCTGTTTGTCTCAATTGTACCCCAAACTTGGAGTTTTTGTACTACAACTGGAATACCGAATACCATTATTTCACAGTAAAAACCAACTAGGTTTCGAAAAGAAAATTAATGAATTTTGTAAAAGAAACAACAAACATTAATATATTCTTTTTTGAGGTTTTGGGAAGAAATTTTTTTTACCCACGGTGACCTTTTTTTTTTTAGTTTAAAAAAATCAATATAGAAAGATAAAATAAAGGGACCATTGGAGATGTTTGGGTTGGCATTGGTAGAATTTCTGCAGGTGTTCTTTTTTTTTTTTTTTTAATGTTACTTTTCAATACTTTGAAAATTTAAATATACAAATAATGTGAGTGCAAGTTAAAGGAGTGACCTTGTTTATTTCAACATTTCGTTAAGAAATCAAGAGTTGGCTGACGTGTGGTGTAGCAAAAGTAACTTTCAAATTTATTTTACCTGATATAATTAAAGTGTAACCTATGCATTCATAATCATATATTTTTTTATGTACTATTTTTCTGTCAACCGACATTTGATGACTTAGAAATAATAGCTTCTTCCCATGTGGAACAAATTCTACATGAAACTTTAGGATTTTTGTATTATTACTGAGAGCAATTAAACACAACATTAATTATTTTTATTTTAAATGTGATTCTATAACACTGAAATACGTTAGAATGTTCAAACACGGTATCATAATATCACTAAACAGTGATGTGTTATAATATTAGTGGATTATCACATTTCTTTCAGATCATATTAATGGCTGATATTTTATCATATCATCTATCGAATGTCTTAGTGACACTAAACGTCAAGTAGTTGAATATTTTCATTGAAATATATTTTACAAGCTGCCTAATAATTAAAGTAAAAAGCTTTCTCCGAAAAAAAAATGGTGAAAGGCATTATAGTGGCTCTGTACCAATTGCTGCGCTCAAGAAGGAAAAAAGTCCAGTACTCTATGGAGTACTGAACTCGGTATTTCTAACTAATCAGAGACCTGTATGTGGATTCAAGGGCTCCCAATTTGTTATTTAATTTGAGTTTTAAATCTCGCATGTAAATCTCTGATTGGTCAAAAGTACCGAGTGTTTAATACTTTTAGAGTACTAGATTTTTTTTTCCGCTAAGGACTATTGTACAATTTTCTTGCCTTAGCTAAAAACTAGAAATGGGAGAAAAGTCAAGAAATGGATTTGAATTGAACAAATTATGAATTTTCATGACTTAATTCAGACTTTTTAAATTTTAGTGACCTAATTGAGACTTTACTCAAATTTAATTGACCACCGACTAATTTTTACCCAAAAACACAGAGATCAGAAACAAGCAAGTCACCCAGCCGCCCCTAATCCGTTGCCCATCGCCACCGGCTTCCGACCGCCGATCACCATCTGCCAGACATATCCTGAAACTGAAATTCACGATTCAATGATCCAATCCCAGGCATCCTTTTAACATTTTATTCACTTTGATTTTACAAAGTAACGCAATCAATGCTATTTTCGTCACTCTCTCGTCACTGTTTCTGTTCAATCACCTACAAACCCCGCGATTCGTCATTCACAAAACATGTTCTTTTCACCACATCTTCTTTGTCAGCCGAGAAATTCTTGACCAGTTTGCAGGAAAATAGGCCCAACATTGAGAGAGCTCTCAATACTGTGCAAGCTAAGCTGGACCCCACATGCATCGGTGAAGTGTTGAAGAGATGCGCTGTTAATCAGCCTGAAATGGGTCTAAGATTCTTCATTTGGTCTGGCCTTCATCCCACCTACAGGCATAGTTCATACACGTATAGTAAAGCTTGTAAATTGCTCGAACTAGAGAAGAATTCGCGGGTCGTTTGTGATGTAATATCGGCCTATAGTGCTGAAAATACTGTTGTCAGTGTCAGAATGTTTAAGGTTGTACTGAATTTGTGCAGGGCAGCGAAAGATGAGAAGTTGGGTTTATGGGTGTTGAGGAAAATGAAGGAATTCAATTGCAGGCCGGACACTGTGGCATACAATGTGGTAATTAGGTTGGTTGTGGAGAAAGGAGAATTGGACGAGGCAATGGGGTTGATGAAGGAGATGGGTCTGATCGATCTTTACCCTGATATGATTACATATGTTTCAATGATTAAGGGTTTCTGTGATGTGGGGAGGTTAGAAGATGCATGCCAATTGATCAAGAGTATGAAGGGACATGGGTGCATGCCCAATGCAGTTGTATATTCTGCACTTCTTGACGGGGTATGTAAGCACGGAAGTTTGGAGAAGGCACTGGAGTTTCTAGGGGAGATGGAGAAAGAAGATGAGGATTGTAGGCCAAATGTTGTAACGTATTCGTCTGTGATAAAGGGTTTCACTGAGAAAGGGAGGGTGTTGGAGGCATTTGGGATCCTAGATCGGATGGAGAATTTGGGCCTTCAACCAAATAGGGTGACTATTATGGCTTTGATTGATGGACTATGCAAAGAGGGGCATGTGGAAGAGGCTTGTAAGTTTATTGATCGGGTTAGCAGAGCTAGTGAACAACATGGTGCATTCTATAGTTTGCTTGTTGTCTCATTATGCCGGTTTGGCAAAATTAAAGAGGCGGAAAAGATATTTAGGATGATGATGTCTAGTGTTATGAAACCTAATGTTTCAGCTTTGAGTTACATCATAAAAGGAATAATCTCAGAGGGACGGGCTCTAGATGGATTTTCCTTGTTTAATTCACTTGAAAAGTCTGGAGAAATACCCGCCACTGATTCTGAGATTTACTCTATTTTATTGTCTGGGCTGTGTGGAAATAGCCATTTGGTTGAAGCTGCAAAGCTCGCTAATCTGATGGTTGAGAGAAGAATTCAGCTTAAATCTCCTTATGTCCAAGATATAGTCAAATACCTTAAAAGTTCCGGAGAGGATGATTTAGCTTCCCATATTGGTGGTATTGAAAGTTAATTGTGAGCAAAGAATTCTGTACACAAATCTGTAGTGTCAATATATCAAGCTCAATGACTTCCAAATGCTTATGGCTTTACTTATCGATGTTGACTATTGGTAAACTGGCTAGGTTTGATTTAACCAACAGAAAGATGCTACTGGTTTCTCCTTTTAAGCTGTTGATCGCTTATGGGGAAGCAGACAAATATTATTTATGCTATCTCATTCTTAGTTGTGGGATAACGCTTGGGATTCCCTGTGCAACGGTTGCTGAGTGGCAGGTGATCATGGGTGAATAAGCAGTTGGAACGTTATAGCAAAATGAACTTTTCTCTGGAGACATAAAATTTTCAATGATCAATGAACGTGCAAACTGAAATGGAAGATGTTTCTATTCAGGCTAGCACCTGTTTTACTGAACCACCTGATGGTACTGGAAATTCTCTTCATTTCTCGTAAATGTCTGACCTTTATTTGCTTATGGAAGCTGATATTTACATTTTTGAGTTCAGCTTGACGAGAATCCGTTATACTTCTACCTATGCAGGTTTATCACATTTACAATGGCTAGCCTTACAAAGAATCTTGTTTCCCATGATTGTTGGTGCAATAATGCTGCTTT
>CAVNYN010209776.1:0-27662 GCA_963692815.1 Nyctanthes arbor-tristis
CTATAGGTTCACTCTACAACGGCGACATCAGCTGTCGTCACTACAGGTTGTGGTTATAGCGGCGACAACATTATATCTATAGCGGCGACATGAAAAGTCGTCGCTATAAAGTTGGCGGGAAGACAATGAAGTGAAAATCACATTGATATATATTAAATGCAAAGAATATATATATATAATATATATATATATTATATATATTATATAATAATTTATATAATATATATTTTAAATGCAAATAATGAAGCGAAAATCACTTTAGCTCAATTGGTGAAATGCTTGGAGTGTGAAAGGGAGCTCCCGGGTTCGAGCCTTGGCTGAGGCAAATAATGCCTCAATTAAACGGCGGACGCGGGTCAATGTCCCGGGTCGGGTCGGGTAGACCTACAGCGGCGACTTTTGGCCATATAGCGGCGACAAATGTCGCCGCTGTTGGCGGCATTTCTTGTAATTACTGCAAGCTCTAGTACCGGAAATATGTTATCCAAGAAATTTTATTCCATTATAAGGTTCAAACTTATAAAGTTCATATATGTGTATATATATATATATATTAAGAATACTTAAAATCAAGAGCAGAAAACAAACAAGAATTCTTTATATAAAATCTACTTTACTATTGTAAAGTAATAAGAAATTATTAACTTAAAATAGTCATTAATCTTTTTAGGTTTCGCTCGTGGTTGACTCGTGTACCACGGTCAAGGCCCAGTACACAATTGTCCAGTTATCTTGGAATTGTCACCAACCCCGTCGCTTGCATTGACCAGATCGGAAGAGCGTCGTGTAGGTAATGTTCAGCACGTAACGGTATGCATGTTCATCACGTATATAATGTCAATCAAATGATGACGATGATGTCACACCACCAAGCATACAGGGACCCTAACCTTTATATAGCATACCGTACGAGCTCAATATCAATAAGACCAAATCAAATGTGCAGGTTCTAGGATCCACATGAGTCCATCGTCGAAGACTCACTACCAGTACAAAATACAATCCAGAAATAATGTCTGGCATATCACCATCGAGCCCCCAAACACTCACTTGTTGGTACACCAAGTGGTATATCTACCCAAACGGCTATGCTGATGAGCCCCTAAATACTCACCCAAGGGAACACCCCGAGTGGTATATCTACCCAAACAGTAAATAAAGTACGATATCACTATACAGGGTTCACACAACTCACCATTAGCTCACAAGCTAATTTTTGTATGCCACATACATATTCACATGTTTAACATCATGCACAATGGGTACGTATGACATATATCATGATGTGCTCAATACTATTATTTCAATCAGATCATATACATCATGCCTAATATTTTCAAGTATATCTCGTCAAAAATTGCTTTGATATATTCACATAGTGTCAAAGAATCATCACATATTGCAATCTTTCTAATCAAAGGGCATGATTAATAAAATATCACATTCGATCACATAATATTATTGTTTGCATTGTAGTTGAACCGATACTTAACTCAATTTATAACTATTGCAACATTTTCATTTATGCTTGTTGAAAGCGCCCTTAATATCACTTTTAATTTATCATGTCATATTGAAGCTCATCGAATAAAGAATCCAATGCTGTTTACAAATCTCAATTCCCAACTTTACACAAAAAGTTATGTACATTTCCGTCTAGTGTATGAATGTGTCAAAAATTGGGGAATGCCGGACCCCATTTGGCAGGGTGGTTGGCCGCCAATTCAAAATAAAGTGTTCCTGGCCAGCCCCTAATTTAAAATAAAGGTTCATCCTGGGGCTAAAGGCCCAGGAAAAAGGAGAATCGTTGGCCACATAGAGGGGGAGTGGTTGGCCCCCATGGCCAGCCCCTCTGGGGGGTGGCCAGCTCTCCCTTAAAAAAACGAAAGGGTTTTTTTTTTTTTTTTCTCTCATTTTTTCCCTATTTTCGTCTTCTAACCCCTAACCCCTATTAATAGAAATTTTTAGGGGCTTGACTTCGCAAGTTTTTAATTAATATTTATTTCTTAAACTTTTTTATTTATTTTCTTAGTCACTTAAATAAATTCTTATAAATGTCTGAATACTTTATATATAGTATAGAAAAACTCTACGAGCTTATATAAAAGACCACAATCTCATAGCGAATTCTAGAATTTTAAACTCAATATTTATAATTTCTTATAAATATTGATATATCATGTAACATCGCAAAAATTATATGAAATATTACTTCTAAATTTTGGGGCGTTGCACACCATTTCCTTGCAAAACAAAGATAACAAGTTTGTAATAACTTGAAATGAGTAAAGTCCAAAGAAAGGGAAATAATGAGGAGACCAACTCAAGGAATATGAAAATTGTATTTATCATTATTCAATAAAATCCTTCGAGAAGAGTATATCAAAGGAGCATATCATGCTCATACAATTGAAATGAATAAATAACAACTCCAAAAGGAAAACATGTGCAAATATGGACAACAACAACTAATCTACAACTCCCTATCTCTAGTCATCATCGTCCCTCATCCTACTGCTAGATGCCAGAAGGGGTATGTCTTCCCAATGTATCACGGTCTTCCAAGATCTCAACATTTTCATCATCCACCTCAACCTCCTCATTTGATTCCTACTCAAAAATCTCATCTAGAATCTCCTGGAGAATCTCATTGGGAATCTACACAAGAATCTCCTTTTCAAGATCAACCTCAGGTCCTTCTCTGTATCCTCATCCAGATCCTCTCCCGGATCTTCGTCTTGCTCGAGTACAGGTGGGGGTGCAAGCGTGGGAAGGATTGTGGCGTCATATTGTGCATACACTCCCCAATGTGCCGAAAACGCCTTTCAGAAGAGGTCGAAATATATGTTCTAGTTTCTAGGTGAACACTCGTAGTTGTGGTTTATTCTTTCTCAGTAAAGGTATCTAGCAAAAGCTAAATAGCTTGAGCTGTAATTGTCTGATACTCCTAGTTCATGACTTAAGTACAAGCTGTACGAACATAGCCTACATGCTCTCTCTTAGTCCAATTAGAGTCAGCCACGAAGTTTTTATATGCCTATCTGTTACCGTTATCTACTGTCATATATGTTACACCATTTGTGCTAAATCTAGTTAGTTGGGGTCTTTAATAATTTTTAGCCAAATTTTGAGGACTTACAAGCATTGTCTTTGCCTTTAAGTTGTTTATGTCTTTCTTAAAATATATATTATGATTATTTTATTCTCATTAGCAGCTCAAACCTTACTAAAACCTTTCTTTTCTTTAAGAGGATACGATAAACATTTTAACTTTTACCTTGGAGCTGGTAGAGCGACCAACAGCTGGTGATACCAAACTATACTATCTCAAGTTTTAACTACTCAAGACACTACTAAATCAATTATATTCATTAAAAAAAGTTGCAGAAAATGGATAAATTAATAAATGGTTTTTTTTTAAATATCATTTCATAAAAACCAATAATAATTTAACAAAGCTCTTCCAAAGTCATTAAATAACAAAATTGAATTTTGCAATAATATCAGCGTTGACGTCCTTAAAAAAGACATACATCCTAAACATGCTTGAAATAAATAACTCGAAGTCTTTAACTATTTCCACAATGAAATATCATCATTTAATATTTAGGAAAAATGTATTCCTTTTTTTTTTCCCGAATCGCCACCGCTGGTGGAGTCACTGCCAACTTCAATACTTGAAATATTTTAATAAAGGATGAGTATTTCTAAGAATCACCCAATAGATTTCCGCACAGTAAATAAAAATATGTAATATATATTATGAAGTCAATCTCATGTACTCATACAATTAAAAATATGGGCATGTAAATTCAAGGAAGCTAAATATCTATATATGTGGTCCACCAATATGGCAAGTCTTTGGGCTTCCGATTAAAGAGAGCTATAATTTTGTGCATATACTTTCATATAAAATCCATAAATCACATGTAACACATACATCAAAACATAACATGCAATTGCACCGTATCATTCAAAACTAGTGGGCACATTCCTTTGAAAATAGCTTGTAAGGAATTACCTTAAATACTTTTCTTTTAGAGTTTGAGTTAGGACGACAAATAACGTCAATCAAACACGTGCCTTGTTAAAATAAAAAAATTACTCAAAGTTAGAAATTTGAGACAATTAAAATTCAAGACCAAAATAAATGAAAATGAAGCTAAAATTGTGAGTTTTGAAGTTTTGGATGAAAGTAATGAAACTTTGAAAATTTGGGACTAAATGGACAGAAACTAAAACTCAGTGACTAGTTAAAGACTCCTTTAAAACTTTGGTAGCTGAAACGACTCAAATAATAATTTCAGGGACTGAAATCAGGTAAGAGTAAACGGCAGGGACTAGTAGTGATAAAACAGACTGTACGGTTGACTTGCTGTAAAATAAAAGTTTCAGAGTAACTTAAATACAAAACCAATTACAAGAACCTAAACGAAACAAGAGAAATTCTAAAGAGATGTGACATCTCCCTTAAAGAGAGGTTACATGCACACATGGTCTCTTGTTATTGGGGGATCAGGGGGCGGGCCCCCTGGTCGATCTGGCATGCCTTGCCGCCTTCGGTCCTACCGTTAAACACAAGTCATTTACTGGTTAATTTTCACTCCTATCTTTCCTTTTTTTAGCTCAGTTATAGTTATAGTTATACTTGTTCTACGGAAACTGCAATTTGAATATGTTCAGGAGTTTAGGTCGAGTTTTTTTCCTTTTAATTTTCACTATGAATGTAAGTAGAGTTTTCTCCTGCTCTAATATTCGTGGCTTATGCATTCAGGAGAAAGAAATGTTACGGATGAAGTTGTTAATAACAGATAAGGAGAAAATCAACACTAATGGAGGAAGAAGGCAATCAACTCTATGATTACCATAAAGAATGTTTTAATAGTGATAAATGATGTCATAGGAGATTTTCAGATTTAGTATATTACAATTTTCCACTCAATCTAATTAGTAATCAAATAATGTTTTAAATGTTTTGTTGAGGAATTTAAAGGTTTATGGTTTATTATAAGCATCCATGTGTACTTTGATATTCTTTTGAAATTGTCTCAAGGCTTCGATCTCGCCACTTTAAACACCGACCAAAATGGTATTTTCATGGCAGGTCCCTTTAGTCTTTCACACTAACATTGATCTATTTCTGCTGATACAACGTTTAAAATAATGATTGTAACTTTGAAGCCATTTTTTGTTAGCTTTCTTCTCTATCACAGTCTATGAAACCAACAAATTATCCACTTTTATTAACGTGAGATGTGAGATCAAGTAATCTCTCAGGAAATCATGGAAGAAAAAAGCTTTGATTCTCAATCCTAGAAGTAAAAAGGAAACAAACATATAGAATTGGAGAATAAAAGAAACACAGGGCATTCAAGACATTTGATGTCTGAAATTTTAAAGCCTTGACTAACCACTATGGCAACCTATGATTTGGAAATACTCCGACGTCAATTCCACCAGAAATTCAACTTCACTTTTGTCGATCCACCAAATTACAAACACCTCAAGCAAAATCAAATAATTCATGTATATATTACGTTCCAAATCAGAAGCAGATCCCATCTCAAAAAGTGAATAGAAAAGACTTGCCTTGTTGACTGGCTTTGTTAGCAAAAAGTGATTTCTGAGCATCAGAAATTAAACAAAGCTATGATTTTCCTTTTTTGCTTTCCTTTCTTTTGTATCTTATACTTTTCCAGATATGCGTAAGCATGTTTGTCGATAATATTAGCATGTCCAACAGGTTTTGCTATTCGGAGACAGATATAAGATGCTATGAGGTTAATGGTGCCGGGCTTGTTAGGGGGAGTTTCTGCCTCCCATCATTTTTGACAAATTGTTCTCAATGTTGAGTGTGATATCATAATGTCCTTGAGATTCTCAATTCTATCAACGTACACTATATGCGTTCTTTAATTTAATTTGTTATTAAAGCAAATAGTGTTAATATTTCATGTATTAAGTCACTAATTTATTCTTTATAACGAATTCTACGCGGATTTATACTAAAAATAAAATGGAATACGTACATCGCGCGTATCTTAACTAGTGTGTATATATATACACACACATATATGTGTGTACATACCGAGGGTGACACATGCAACCCTGTGCTGGTCAGGTGGTGAATATATATATATATATATATATATATAAAGCACGTGCCACCAAATCCATGATGTGCACAATTGCAGGTCTTTAAATTGATACCAAGGATCTTGAAATCCAATTTGACTAAAGACAACTAAGCCCCCAGTAGCAATCTATATTTATTTTCCACAGCAATAAAAAAAAGTGTAAACGTCTGATGGAAATTTGTATAATACATTAAGTCATATGAAACATGCAAATGTGATTGATTTAATCAATATATATATCGAAGTAAATGTAAAATGCTAAGGGCGGTTAAGAAGTTGTCAAGTAAGATCAGTATCTTTCAAAATAAGAAAGTTGAATTTTTCTCGTGCATTTCATACTGCTTATGCACTGGTATACAAGTAAAGATGATATACCAATAAAACGCAATTGCCAGCTTCAAACTTGAAGGTTGGAAGTATAAACAGCCATTCCTAAAAAGAAAAGCAGCTGCACCTCATCCATATGTAGCTTTGCACTTATCAAGGTCCTTCCATTCTGCATGAACAAGCCCGTAAGTAGAAGGCAGGCCTTTGCATCTTTTAGAAGATGAATGGGAGGAGTCCACAAAACGTCTATTTTTTGATAGTTCCTAACAATACAAGAAAATTTGCTGATAAGAAAAGCAGCATAGAGACAGAGTGTGTGGAGAATTAACTATGAAACACTTGGAATGACCATGATGCATAATGGTAAGCACTTGAAATGAAAAACAACAAACATAGACTGTTACCTATACCATACATTAACTTAGTTAGCGATCTTACAAAAATAAAACTTCAAAAATGGACTATTTTTAACCTCTCCTAGACCTATATTGCATCTATTCACTCCGGATTAACTTTTGCCAAAAGAACCTAGTCAACAATTCAATCTTCGCTTCAATGATCTTATCCTTTATAAAGAGTTATTTCTCACATTTCCCATAACTGTCTTCTTGGCGGTAAATTCTATCAAAAATCACTTATCAAAAAAGTTAAACTCAATGGGGCCGGTACATTGAACTACGTGACCCTAAAGCTTAAAATTGCTAGAGAGGGCCAAGACAGATCATTTAATTTGTTATCAAAGGTCTAACGCATGAACAGTTACAATTGATAGGTGGCGGTGCAAATTGGCCAGAACATTTAAAGCTCTAATAATTACGTATTGAATCTTGATTGTATGTATATCACTTAATTTGTGTCTTCAACAACCTTACAAGTAAATAAGAAAATCTTAAATATCACTATAGGACTATATAAATTGTAGTTTTTAAGATCGAGTAAAAATAGTTTAAAGGCTTAAAAGTTCCCCTTCATACAGCATACCTTTATTAGTCTAGAGGCATCTGGATGCGAAAATAGTAATTCTAAGAAGACAAGTTTATCTGTCATGAATAAGTGACATGAATTAGTTAACAAACATGGATTGATTGTTTATATCTAAGTGATGAATTTAAAGGCTTACAATCATCTAATACATAATTAACAACAAAATATGTCACTTTTTCATGTCAGATAAAAATATCTTCTAAAAATTATTTGTGCGAAAAAGCCAAACATATTTGAACCAAATTCAGAAAATGTGTTCAGCTTCACAATCAGGACAGCTTATTTGCACTTTCCTAATCCTTTTGTATATTTTATTCTAGCAAGCGGATGGAGTGGACCCCTTAAACTGCAAAACAAATTGTTAGACCATTAAGAGATGCATTAAGCCATATATACATATATATCGACTAGCGAACATGAATTCAAAGTTTAAAAGGAAAATCAAATCAGTAGGAGTAATCACTTATCAAATCTAAATGAGTCATTTAGAGCACGTATGATTTTAAATCTCGAGACCCAATTTTCAATCAAATTCACTTTCAACCACATATATAAATAGTAAGATAATCTTACAAAGTAAATTGATTTGAGGAATGAGAACTTCAAACAATTTGAAACAACATAAATACGCCTGGGGCTGGGCACGAACAAAACTGATTAAAACCAAACTTATTGGGGTCACAACCCGACCCAACAGGAAAAATTCAGGTCGTCAACCCAACCCTATTTGAAATTTCGGGTCGGGTCGGGTCGAATTGGGCCCAGTTCGAAGAACAGGCTGGTGGTTTTTTTACCTTTTATTTTTTGGGGGGATTTTTTCCAATACTTTTTTCCATTTGGTTCACACTCCTTTCTACCAAATAGTCAGTGGATCTTGGCCAAAAAGTTTTTGCTAATTAGCAAAAAAAAAAGAAGAAGAAGCCAAATTTACCATTTTATTGAATATTATAAGAAAAAATAGCATATAATTCATGCATTAACTTTTTTCCAACTTTTCGATAACAATTCAACAAATATTCTTACTAAAAATTATATAATTAAAACTTATACACATTCAACCTACAATTAATAAAATGCAAACTATAACAAGATTTCACTATATAAATACACATACAACCTACAAACAATATAAGCGGAACATGGAACCTACAAATAGTGAAAGTCAAACCATACCGAGATATCACAATATAAGCACACATGCAACCTACTACAAATATGAAAGATGGACTTAGATACAATCACCCATTTCACAAACTTCTAATATAAAAATATTAAATTCATCCAAAGTAAAAAAAAAAAAGTAAATACAATTGCCCGATTGTCAACATGCAAAAACTTCAAATAAATAAATTTGCCTGATTACCAACATGCAACTTGCCGAGCATACCTAATTTACATTCCTGACCAAAAAGGGAAAAAAAGTTGAAATACTTAAAGATAAAAGTGAGCGCTATGGTTAATAAAACATAAAAAAATGTATTAAGGAAAATATTATGTGCAATGACTAGAACCTTTACCTCAAAAGATTGAAACATAATAAATCATTTTGCATTAACACTTTCATTTGGTTTGTTTGCCTCTGAAAGAGCTATATAAAATATTGATACAATAAATATTAAATTAGATAACAATAATAAATATTAAGTTAGATAACAATATAAAATATAAGAAATACACAAAAACAAATACATTACCTTTGCCCAATTTGTTGTGATACTCTATATCTTTCAAGTAAAACCTATCTGTAACCGGGGAAGCATTGAGCCAAATTTGAGTGCACACCTAGACCTCGACCATTCTAGGAGTTAAAGAACTATGAAACAGATCAAGGATTCTACCCCATGTACTAAAGCACTTTCAGAAGCTACAATAGACAGTTGAATTGCCAAAGCATTCCTTGCTAGCTTAGACAATGTATTATACTTACTACTGTTGACCCTCCACTAATTTAGAATATCAGAATCAATATTCTCTATATCTTCACATGGGTCTTGTAAGTATCTTTTAACTTCATTTGTCTTTTCACTCCAATCGTTTGATGTTGGCTTTTCCTTTAATTTGGATTTAAGAGAAGTTTTAATTAAAGAAGCTGTATCTTCTTTATCAGAAGCTAAACCATTTGACGAACTCACATTGCTTGATGTTTGATTACTTTCACAAGTTGCTTCACATGTAACATAACACTCATAAACTAACATCAAATTTTGCTTCACTTTGAAGTTTGAAAATACTACTTATCGATCTCGAGGTTATTTTTTGAAATTTATTTCTTATAATTTTTTCTTCTGTACATAATTTTATGATTTTAATATAATTCTTATTATTCCTTCACCACAGAGAAGTAGAATTCAGGTGACAGTTAATCCCTCACATATTTCAAAGTATAACAAGAAAATTGAAGAAAACATAGTTTGCTATATTTCAAATTTGTCGATAACTGATAACAATGAAAAATTTGGAATAACTTCTTATATTTACCGTCTCTATTTTATGGCAAGTGCTAACGTAATTACAATTAGTGATAGGTCATTCCCATCTTTTGTTTTTAATTTCAAAACAGTTTTTGAAATTCAAAATATATCTTCTTCTAGTGCTCTTGATCTATTTGATATTATATGTATTTTTATTTTTTTCAATACAAATGAATTATGTATCTAAGCTATGTGTTTCTTATCACATTTTTTTTAGTTTGTTTTTATAGATTTTATTGAAAATGTTGTCATCAAATATCTCCTAGAATATCATAAGACATCTAGGGGAGAAGGGATTTCAAGACATGTCAAACTTGTTTTTAGATTATTATGACTGCTAATAAAAATCAAGGTCAATTTATAGATTTTAATTTTTTGTTGATATGAATACTAATAAGAGTCAATGTTAATATTTTTTGAGTACTCTTTAAAAAGTCAATATTCAATCATGGTAGTTAAACAGAACAATGTCTAAAGCTATGAATCATGTCCATCTGAAAATACTTATATGTGGTAAGGAAGAAAAAGAAACCAATTAATCAAATGACGAATTTTGTGTATTAACAAAACATTTACTTTTGTTATGTTAAAATATTACTTTGTTCATTACTTTACTCATATATTGTTTAATTTCCCTACGTCTTTGTCAACAAAATCAGACCGTGCAACGCACAGGAGTAAATATTAGTTCAAGTAAATATTTAAGAAAATGAGATATGGTGTTTGCGAAAGCAAAAAAATAATCTATATATATAATAAGAGAATGGTGGCGTTTTCCGCTCATTTTCTGGCTCTATAAAATTTCTAGCTCTATAAGATTTCTGGCCTTATAAGATTTTTAGTGAAATCATTTAATTCTATTTTTTTTTGTATTTTTTATCTTTTTTTTGGGAAATTGTTACACTAATTTATTAAATGATATTCATTTTTCCCTTCATTAACCCATATTCAATTATCAATTCAGGGTAGTTTCTTTAGCCAGCTATTTTGAAGTAGGTATCTGCCACTTATCAAATTGATATTAAATTAACTGTAAGTTTTAATTCAAAAAAAAACAAATAGCAATCTTTATAATTCGAAAACACATGTATAGTATGTCTCTAAACAAATAAATTTCTAAAAAGCTATAACCTTATTGTAAATTTCAATTTTTAATGATTTTTGAAGAAATTTTTATATGATTATTGTAGTGCAATAATCAAATTTGACTTTTTTTAAAAAAGTGCTCTTCCGATCTCTTCAATTTGCCGATTCTATAATAATTAATATAAATTGGAATTTTTTGATAATTTTCGATAGAACAAAAATTTTAGTTTGTCTTTTTAAATATGATCTTACTGTAGTTGCAGTTGGATTATCTATTTGAAAAATAGACCGAATATTGATACATTTGCACAGTAATCTATATCTATCTATCTATATATATATATATAATAATAATAATAATAATAATAATAATAAGAGAATGGTGTCTGGCAAGTTTTTTCCCGCTCTTTCTCTGGCATTATAAGTTTCCGCTAATATCATAAATGATGTCACTTGATATATATATATATATATATCTTTTTTTTTGGGTTAAAACTCTTTTCAAGATTTATTTGTTCTCTCTCTCTCTATCACGCCCCCGCTAATTTTACAATATTTTCGAATATCTTATGGTAATTTTCAAATTTTGTAACGGAAGTTTTAATTCAAATAGCGGGGACGGGACGTGCAAAATAATCCAATTTATCTTGTCTTACAGGGTTTAATATACAAAACTAATTATATAAGTTAACAAATCGTTAAGCTTTTAAAGAAAACATTAAAGCTAGATTTTTCAAGAAATATAAAAACACAAGAAATTGTATTAATAAACATATTTCATTGATTACTAAAGTGTGCCAAATCATAAAAAACTTTCACAGTGAGAAGTAGAGCTCAAGTCAATATAAAGATTATAACTCACTATTTTCTTATATGTTATAAGATGTAAAAACATATATACTATAGGGGTGGGTATAAAAGTATTAAATTCGTGGTAGTTTCAATGACAGGTTTACACCACATGCACAACTCTACTCCCGTTTGCGAGCACGATCCAACTCCCGGCTTGCCCTATCTTTCAATTGTTATAACTCCAATTATCTACAAAAATTGTAATAAATGGGGAGTGAGTACGAAGTACTCAGTGAATAACACAATCATTTGATTCACCTTTCGTTTATAAAACTCATTTCCAAGAAAATCCATTGCATGTACAAAGCTTTTTAATGCACAAAAGAGCCCTATCGCTAGTTAAACTACTACCCGTGGTGCGCGCCAGATTCATATAAATTCAAGTAAGTGGATCCACAATGAACCCCGGTAGACCCATACTGAGATTTGAATTCAAAGCAAACACCACACTAATCTTCCATATTCCGGGATCATTGAATAGGTCATAGTGTAGGAAACAATTCAGAATGGCCAAGAACACACAACAAGGCCATACAATCACAAAGCAATTCAAAACGGGTAGAGCATTAACTAGCGATACAAATGCAATAAATCAATCTTTCTTTCAATAATAATGCATTAAAATCCATGTTTATCTCATTAAAATCATCAATCAAATACACACTTATCTTATCAAAACTTTATTCATGTAGAAAAGGAATCAAAGTATTAGGCTACCCGCCTCAAATATTCTTCAAATAATCCACGTGAAAAAATACCCTTAAAACCTTGATATTCCTCAATTAAAGCTATTTTTCAAGCTATAATCCTTCTATATATGGTAAGGGACTCTTTTCAAAGAACAAATAGGTATTTTGGTGGGTTTTTATTGGTTTTCTCCTTCCCTTGGCCATGTTGGACGAATTTTGGGGTCGGGAGAGAAAAAGGAATGGTGAGGGAATTCTTGAAAAATTTGAAACCCTTTAGCCCCTTTATATAATAGTTAGGACTTAGCTAGTTTTAATAACTTTTGAGTTCCGCCAATCACATCGTGACAAGTGGCGCCAAACACATCATGACAAGTGGCGCAAATCACATCGTGACAAGTGGTGCATGTGGCACCGCACACTTGGCGGGAAATTGCCCAAGATGTCCTTCCCTTTGCATTTATCTTTCAATTAAGTCCACGCTCTTTAGTTCATGTCAGTTAAGTCACTACACTTTAATTTATGTCAATTGTCAACCAAATTCTTTCTTTAGCGTCAATTCAATAACAATATTTTAATCTTCAAGCAATTTACAATAATATTCAAGTAATTATTTCAAAACAATAATTTCGTTGCTTACCTTAATGTGTAAAAATTTTCGGGATGTTACAATCTCTTTCTCTCACATATTATTTTATATATTTCTCTCTCTAATTATACTCATTGTTCAAGATTTATTCTTTCTTCTATTTTTTATTTTCCTTTGTGTTTTTTCTCTCTTCCCCCTTTTTTCTCTCTAGATATATGTATATGTGTATTTCATTACGTGTGCTCTTCCGATCTATAAATCTTTTTGGATTTTTATATTATATTATATTGATATTTACGCATTAAACGAATAATTTTTTGGATTTTTAGATCATTTAATTTAATGATATGACTTTTGCTACAAAAAAAAAAATTCTAACTCTAAAAAATCTATTTGTCTAATGAACATAGCTACAGACGGAGGTAGAAAATTATCCACACTTCCCCAACGACTCTCGCTTTTGGATAAATCCTTTTAGAACTCTTTGAAAAAATGGGACTTTTTTTTTGGGTGTTTCGGCTAGGAGCTGTGAACTTTCAGCTGCCCCTTCTTTTATGTTCTACCTTCGCTCTGTTATATAGTGAAATAACCTATCGAAATCAACATATCCATTCATTAATCTATTTCTCCCTCTTCTATTTACTGACTGTCTGTTTATCTTTCCTTATTTTCTGCCATATTTTGAAACAAAATTTCGAATCACAGCATTATCCTCCATTGATTTGTTTGTTTACTATGTTAAAGTTTGAAATCAACAAAATATCTTTTATTTATTGATTAAGAAGATCTCTATTGTTTCTTGTCTTTTTCATTTTTTTTATTTTTTATAGCTTGATTAATGTTTTTAATCTCTTGTGTTTTAATCATTCATGTTCTAGCTTCGCCCTTCTCATATAGTGGAATAACTTATCGAAATGTTATTATTATTTGTCGTATGGGGTTAGTATTGCATTTCGTTCCGTTAAGAAAATTTTGACAATAGTTTTTTTTAACATTTTTTTCTTTTGCACATTTCTCTCTCTCTCCCTCTTTTTTTTTTTTTTGAGTACGATGGGGGATTGTTTCTTTTTCACATTTTAGTCTCATTTGTTAATATTAAAGTATTTAGATATATGTTATGTGTACTTCATTATCATTTGTTCTTTTACATCAGTCTTTTCAGATTTTTATATTATAAATTTATTGATATTTACCCATTAAACAAATAATTTTCTTTATGTTATTATATTACCGACTTTAATATATGTCTAACTTTTTTTACTCATTTAATTTGATGATAAGACTTTTGTTAAAAAAACAAGTCTAACTTAAAAAAATCTATTTGTCTAATGAAAATAGCTAGGAATGGAGGTAGAGAGTAGCCACACTTCCCCAACCACGCCCGTTTTTGGATAAATCCTTTTAAGATCGGAAGAGCGTCGTGTGAAAAAATCAGGATTTTTTTCTTTGTTTTTTTTAAGTGTTTCGCCTAGAAGTCGTTAGTTTTCAACTGTCAATTCTTTTATGTTCTAGCCTCACCCTGTTATATAACGGAATAACCTATCGAAATGCCATTATTATTTATAGCATGACGGGTTAATATTGCATTTTATTCCATGTAGAAAATTTTGAAAATAATTTTTTTTAAACATTTTTTCTTTTGCACGCTTCAGTTTCATTTGTTACTATGAAAGTATTTAAATATATGTATACATGTACTTTATTATCATTTGTTCTTAAGTATAATCTTCTCCATTTAAGGCTACATACATTGTTAAATATACTTTATTATATATAAATTAAATAGATTGTATATTAAATAGAATATATATACGTGGTTTAAATACCATCTCAATTATTCTTATCCAATGATCTAATCTCAATTCAAAGTAAATTATCTTTTTAATTTGAAGATATATTTCTGCTTTTATTCCTTTGATTTAATAGTGATTATTATTAATTAGGTAGGTATTAGTGTTTTATTTGTGTTAATTACCTTATCCAATAGGTGTGTATTTATGAGGGAGTATTGAATTAAATTTTTTGATGTTATATATGATAAATATTGTGTTGTATTTTGCAACTATTTATGATTATTATTTTTATTTTTTTTCAAAATGCAAGATATGTGTTCTATGGCGATTATAAATATTTTATTTATGTTATTAACAATGCAAATATTTTGAATGTTTTTCATTATTAATGAAAATAATAGTGATTGTCATTGATATGTTATCTGTTTTAATTACTTCTTATTTTATTTTTTAATTGCTTATTTGTTCCCGTGCAACGCACGGATGAAAAATCTAATAAAAAATAAAAAAAAGAAAAAGAAAAAAAGAAAAGTAAATGAGATATGGGTCAAAATTTAAAAAAAATACTTTTAATTGTTCTCTTTAATTGCTTTTATCGGGCAATATATTCATAATTGGATCTTAAAAATTAAAACATATTAAAGTAATCAACAAGATTTTTAATTTGAAAACTATACTGAATATGTTTCTGTTAAAATATTGACCTGATTTTTTCCAAATAAGAAAATAATCTTAGACAGAGGGAAAAAAGCTAAAAAAGACAAATAAGTTAACCAATTACGAGGCAAAAGTCACTCACACACTTTTCTCTTTTTTAATTACTAGATTCTCACACGTTCGTTGCACGAGAATAAGAAAAAAATTTAGGTTTTCCATGAGTACCCTATTATAGTACTCTATGCCAATAAAAAACTCGCACATGTGATCATGAGTCCCCTTTTGCGGACCTTTGAACCCATGTACAAGTTGGTGACTACTTTGAAGTATCGGATATTTTTTCAAAGAATATAGATTAAATTATTTTAAAAAGTAAATAATACGACATTTAAGTTTTTTTTTTCCCTTCTTGTTCTTCTCGTATTGAGACAACTATATTTTAAAGCAAAATTTAACCTAACTATTATCACCAATGGAAATAAACATCATTTTAATTTTTGACACACGTTTAGATAAATGACATTGTACTCTCCCCCCGCCCCAATCTATATAATATTTCTCCAAATATCCTTCTCTCCTACTAAGTATTTAAGCAAGCTTAAAAGTAAAAGATCCAACTTCAAACACAATTGTGATTGAACATTGTTAGGGTTTTGGGAACACTTTTCCACAATTCAAGAAATCTTTGGAAAAATAAGTTAAAGAGGCGAGTAACACGTGTCTTAGCTCTCTCTTCTCGAAATTCATGCTTTCCCTAGATTATTTTGACATTCTTTGATTGTGCATAATTATTTTGAATAAATGATTATTTATTACTTTTGGGTCTCTTTAGCAGTGCTATCTACCCGTGTTGCCTTGCTATGTGGTAATCTTTGTGGTGTTATGACCACATTATATGATCGTGGTCATTTTGAATCTTTGTATCTTGCTGTTACGGGTAGAGGTTAAACTACTGATGTGCCTGACTTGTGCATATAAAGGGTTTTTTCTTAGTGCATAAAAGTCATCTTCTTGTATTTCATCATGACCCAATACATGTTATTATTCACTGAGTACTTCATACTCACCCCTCTTTCCCCTTTCCCTTTTAACAATCTTGTAAGTATTAAATTAAGAGCTTTGCAATCAGATCGTCCTAAAGATGGAGAAGATACATATATATGATCGAATTTCAGTATATAGCCGAAGTTTTATTATGGGTAGCCCGCAATAACTGTTGTAGAGCTATAAATGATATTACGTATAATAGTATTTGGCTTATATTTGTAAAGTCTCCCTCAATTTTCCATAGAGATTAATTTCTCAAATGCTTCAACTACCGTTAGACGCCGATAAAATGAAAATATGGTAATAAATTTGGAGGGGGCGTGACATTATTAAAATTGAACTTAAATCTAATATTAATGTTCACATGTGTGCCAAAAATATTGAGTGAGATTTTCTTAACTTTCCTTTAAATTTGGTTGAATTTCCATATCATGGCCTCATGGGTATTGAGAGGTGATTTATCACTAACGCTTGGGTAATTAGGTTTGAGATGACTACTATTTAATTCTTAATCTATTCTTGATTTTAAGTTCTTTTTTTATCAGAATGGGGAAGAAAGAAAAATTCGCACAACTTTTTCCACCGTCTTTTCGTTTCTATGTTATATATATATATATATATATATATATATAGAATGTAGGGTTATGGGGTTGCAGGGGAAAAAATTAAAGAATGTAAGGTTATATCTGTAAATGAGTTGTGGTTTATTTATTACTACTTCCGTCTCACAAAGATAGTACGATAAGTAATTTTAGGTGGATTAAGAAATAATAGTTAATATAGTTGAAATATTAAAATTTTAATTTAGTGTTCCACATATACTCTTAGGTTTCATTAATTATTTGAAATACTTTCAATGTATAGGTAATTGAATAACAATAATTAATTAAGAGCACATATGAAAATGAAACATTAAATACATGTTCAATATGGTAACTGGACTATCTTATTGGGACGGCCGAAAAATGAATATTAAACTATCTTTGCGGGACGTAAGTAGCGAAAGTGTGCTTTAATGAGGTTATACATATCCTGTGATGCGGTTAGTAAAAGTGATGGTGTAAATATAACCATCCTATGGTTTTTTATTAGATCGCTTGATTATATCATCACGATAAATAAAAAACTAGTTTGTAAAAAAAATAAATAAATTATGGCATGATCTAATTAAGAAACAAAAAGAAAAATAAAAAATACTCAAACTTAATTATCTAAATACGTAAAAGGCATGGAATTAAAATAAACCACTGCAGTCAAATCAAAATTCGAGAGTCAATTGAAACTTAAATGTTCAGGTAACATCTGCGTTCTTCTATTTCATATCATATACTAAAAAGTGCAAGTGAAATTTATTTAAATTTAAAAGGCTTTTTAAATACAAAAAAAAAAAAAAATTATTGTTACAGTATAAAAGAACGGAATAGTAGGGATCGTAGAAAAAGGGGTCTAGTTTAATATATATAATTTGTAGTAATTTTATATTTTTTTTTGGCAACCTAGTAATTATCTTATAATTTTGTTATATAATTCGTATTATTTATAAAGATAATTTTAGTGCTTTTATATGTATATATATATATATAAGAGATTAGAATGAAACTGGAAAGATAACATTCAAGGTTAGAGAAATGAATAAGACGGAAGAGAATAAAAAATTAAAAAATTGAAAAATTCAGAATACCACACGAATTACCGCTATAGGAAATAAAATATAAAAGAAAGACTCTACTAACAAACTTTTTAGAGGGAAAACTATGGTATAAAGATATCGTAGACTTAATACCTTGTATGTATATATATCACTAGTCACTAGTATATATAAATATTTTCTCCAAATTACTGTTGCGAGGAACAGTAACATTTTTTTCCCCAAACCTTGTCTTTTTTTTGTTTTTAAAAAATAAAGCCTACTATGCACACAGAGTCCCTGGAATCTTCTTAATCGGCTTTTTTTTTCTCCTACAGCAACAAACGCTCAAATTCGTTCCTTTTCACCAGTGAACAGGTAAGCTTCGATTCTTACCCCAATTTTTCATGCGTAATCTTCTTTGGATGAATTCAATTTCCAAGATTTCAATATGGATGCTGAGTTTTTTATATTGGATGTGTCGTTGAGGCACTCCCATTGCTGTCAGTTTTAACTAATCATAAGTAGATGTCCTTCTATAGTGTTCACTACCTTACTGTTCAGATCCTCTCTTTCTCCTCCCATCCCCTTTTTCTCAACTGAACGTACCATCACCAAATTCGGGTAATTAAATGGTAGGTAGGAAATTGGAAATTTCACGTTCAGTACAATACTACTTTCCACTGTGTGGAACTTTTACTGTAATGTCATTGAGGATGATGAATTTGTGATTGGTAAATGGTAATGTAAACAATTGGAAACATTTCTAGGTGAATTTTTGTTACTTATTGAAGAAGTGAAGAAATTGTTTTTTGTTTTGGCTTCAAGTTGTTCTTTTTCTTATTTGATTGTTGACTATGTGTAAAAAATTGATTTTGTGAAAGGTGATATAAGCAGTTATTGGGAACTTGCTTTTTGCATAATATTTCCATAGTGATGAATTAGAGATGAATTGTATGATAGTTTGGTGGTCATAAATTATGATAGTTACTAAAAATTTGAGTCTTAGGTTTTAGTTGTGTACTTTGGTATAATTGCCAATATTTTTTAAATAACATTAGAAAAGAAGAAAAAAAAGTAAAGACAAAGTAGGACAAATTGGATTCTTGTTTGTTTTTAGATTGTAGTTATGAATACAAACTTAAAAAATTCAATACTTGATGGCTAATGCAGATAACATATTATCCCATCTTTAGCTCTATAAATGTAATCACTTGATCCTTCTCGCTTCTTTTTCTTTTATTTATTTTTCAAACTCTTCTACTTTAATTGGGTTGATTATAATATTCATCACTGCTAGTACAAAATTGCATGTGAATTGGCATTCCTAATTTTTATTTAAGTGTCAAAATTTTATTACATATTTTGCATGACTTTATTTCACATGTGATATTTTTCCTAGCATGCAAATTTAATTGTTTCTTGGGCCAAAGAAAAAATTGGGGCGTGTGTACTTTTTCCTAAGGCACAAGAATTCTATTAACATGCAAGTTTTAATGTTTTCTAGTTTGAGTTGAATTGTTGTTACCTTATTTAATTAGGTCTCTTATTTATGCATGTAAAGTTCTATTAGGATTAGGGAAGTATGCGTTTATGGTAATATAGAATTCTAACTTACCTTAATTCTTTCTCTACTACATGTATATAGTAAGTATGATTATTGTCTTGTACAAAAATTCAAAGTCTTGCCTATATATATACATATATTCTTTTGTAGGTTAACAACCACGATTTCGAGCCCAGTTTTCTATGGAAATATTCTTCGAAGCTTGATCAAAGAGAGAAAAACAAACACTACCTAAAACCCGCGAGATTTAATCCTTGCAAACTTTCTTATGCACTTCTAAAGTTGTGTTTAGCTTGGCAACCCTTCATAGTACGTGGTAGGCGACCACATAAGGTACGAGGGACTTATCCACCGAAGGTTCAAGTAGTTTAGGAGGTCAAGTGTCTAAAAATGAGTTCGGGAGATCTCTAGGAGCTTGATGGACGTTTTGGGAGGCGCGGGGGAGAAAGAAGGAGCAACGAGAATTGTCACATGTCAAAAGACGTAAAGAAAGAGTTTTTTATAAGTTTACCTTTTGAATGTTTTGTGTCTATTGCGATAACGCTTAGTAATCTTTCTCTGTATTAAACTTACCTTGTGACTAGTGGATTGGTTTGTCCCGTGGCAAGGATGCCCGCAATTTTTCCCAATTTTGGGTTTCTGCGTTAGCAATCTTGGTGTTGATTCTGTGTTTATGTTTCTGCAGTAGATTACGCGTTATTGTTCACGTCTTAGGGACCAGGATACATCCTACGTAGCTTACGCTGATTATATCTCTGACTCGATCTAGATATATCCTGCTATACTTAATCAGATTGATTGCTAATTGATTTATTACTATTTGAGTAGGTCTAGATAATTCATTTTCAACAATCACCTTCTTATTTCACTCAAAGATTATATTATAATGGTTACTTTCTATTTATTTGTTTGTTTATGGACATTTTCAGTTGCCTTGCTTTTTTTTTGATACAAGGGGAAGTAGGAGAGGGGAGGGATAATAGGGGTGAGGAGGAGGGGATTCGAACCAAGGACCTCAGTCCTGGAAAGTGAATATCTAATTAGTGGAGCACTTGTTCGAATCCCTCAATTGCCTTGCTTTTAGACAATAGAAATTAATTAATTGAGAGGATAAATTTTATAAAGTTTAACCACTTTAATGTTGCTTGTAGGATATTTACTTCTCTCGCTGTCCCTGCTATTTTCTAGCTTTTAACCCTGGACACTTGCGTTAAGGTCATCCTTCAAACATTTTATTAAATATCATCAGGATTCTATTTTGTTAGTTTCCTTAATTACTTGAGTTAATTTCCTTAGTTTAGTGATGTGGAAATTCTAGCATGAAGTTTTTATGTGTGATGGGAAACTCTATCATTTTATGTGCATGATTTTAAGTGGTAGGTTAAAATATAATGTAAAAAGCATGTCATGTTATTTTAACTGATAGTTAACAAATTAGGCTAGGGTTACATTGTCTTTGATTACTTTTAATTCAGAAAAGTCAGGTCCAAAGGATGGGGGTTTTTGGAATTTGATGCACATAAGTGTGCTCTTCCGATCTCTATTTTGGGGACCTCATCATCTATGTTCTGAGCTTTGCATATCAGCTAGTATAACAATTCTGTATTTTCCTTATTTTGAAAGAATACAGAATCGCTTTTAATTTTTTTCTGGTCTGGAGAATCTATGCTTCGCTTTATGCATATGAACACAGTCACAACCTCACAACACGTGAATCACAGTGGTTATAGTAGAGTTGTATAAAAATTATACCTTATATTGAGGATAAGAATTCAGATGAAGATGAAAATCTCGTTACAAAATCCAGACATCGAGTCTGAATATTTGTATTTGTAATTTTTATTTTTTTGTTTATGAATTCTGAAATTAATAGGTGATGATCTGGCAATCGTGAAAACGAGATCTGAAGTGGTGGGCAAAAATTGTAGCTTGTTCGGTGCGCCAATCTTCACCAAACTAATTGTGATTCAAAGACGTGTATTTTCATTGCTTCTGTGGCCTAGTTATCAGCTACTATTCGTGTGTTCAGAGCTCTGCCCAAGCACTTTTGTTTGTGGTTGATTTCCCGCTAGATCGGAAGAGCGTCGTATACCTTCTCTGCGACTACCATATCAAATGTATAGTGAAATGGTGCAGAACAATTCAAGTTGTTATGACAATAAACATTTCCCAAGTATATCTAGAATTTCTGTAAGCTGTTTGTATTCTATAATTCTATATATTTTTAATAATTACCGTGAATTCTGTTTCTAAATATATATATATATATATAGGCAATTTTTAATTTTCAAAGACAAAGCAAGGTTGGATTTAGCATTGGCACTATTTTGCCTGATTTCCTTGAAGGAGTAACAAATTACTTGCAAATGGCAGTGCAATCCATAGATCAAAGTGAGTCGGTGATTAATATGTGGACATTCTTCATGGAATATGCTTTTAGAGGTCTAACGATCTGACATTTTTTTTTTTTTTTTGTGCAGATTCCTGGGTGAATTTCCATGGGGGGAGCAAAACAGTGGTATCTTTGTAATGAGATATATTTTTTTTCCCATTATCTTATTATTACTGTTCTTTTCTTATATTTGATTTTGTAGTCATCTCTTGATTCCATTATAATGATAGAACTATGATTACTTAAATTTATATTTATGTCCATGTATTGGAACTAGTTCTTCATTTGCTCTTGATAGTTTTGGGTGCAAAATCGGGATTCGAGGCTATCCAATCACCTCCTCTTTAGCAATATTCTTAAATATGGTGGAATCGGTAAACGAAGAATTGTGCTTTTGTACACATTGTACCATTTTTCTATATTTGGCACTATGTGTACCCTAAGGAAAGGGTCAATATGAAGGTTCCATTTTTAGCTATTTTAACAATTTTATTCCTTTTATTGTTAGAGAAAATACTTGTCTTTTTCTCTGATAATAATAGGAGTGATGGCTATAAACTCTAGGTCTGTTTGGGCATTTTTTTTTTTTTTTTGCAGTTCATTAACTTAGCCTCCATGGGATCATATCTTTAGTGAGAGCTTTTGGAGCTGGCATCACTAGAAAAGGTGAAATTTGTAATGATCCCTTTACAAAATAACACCTTGGACGTTCCTGTAGTTTAGGAACCATATCTTGTATCTAATGTTGACTTAACTCTGTTTTTGTTAGGTTGAGTTTTTTGCATTGTAATCTCACTGCTAAATTCAAAAGCACTCGATTATGACAACACCATTAAAATTCGTTTCAAAATTTCCCAACACTTCACTTTATGATAATATTTCTCTTTTTAGATCTTTGTTAATAAGTACAAAATTAAAACAGACAAGACTCGAGAAGCACGTACTTTTACTAGTATATATAGGTTACTTTAACCCCATCTCTCAACAGAGGGTTAAAGGGTGGGAAGAATCACATTCTTTTTCAAGCCTTTTCACTGTAATTTCCTTTGTATCTCCATGGTGTAACAGCTGAGCCCAAACAAACCTTCTTAAAATACCTAGCTCCATCCCCAAACAATATGGAGTTGTTTTCCTCCTCTTTTATACACACATGAGGGGAGGGGAGGGGAGGGGAGATAGGGGAAAGATATGTATGGTTTGAATATGAGATTTTGTACTTGAGAATTTAACTACAGTAATATTTGTTCAAACCAGATATTTCTAGAATTGGAATGGTCTCCAAAATAGGAAACTTCTAGGTGCAAGAATTTGAGCCACAAATATTTTGTAAATATCGGTTAATCTATGCCTATGAATAGGCTCTCATGTATCCAAATTATACTCCATCTATCTCAAAAGGATAGTCAAGTATTCTTCTTTCGTCCGTCCCAAAAAATAGTGTAGTTGCTATATCGGGCTTTATTTAATTTTTTTATTTTCATATTTTCCCCTTGTTTAGTTAACCACATAAAATAAAACTAGTTTTCACCCGTGCGATGCATGTTAAAAAGAAGATTACATAGACATGTAGTTGTTTCTTTTTCCTTTTATTTTTAAAAAACTTTAACTATTTGATAGTTATATTTTATTTTTTTGCAAACATAATCATATTTGATTTTAATATTTTCATATGATATAAGTAATCAATTTATAAAAATTATCAACTATTAACTTTGTTTGTGTGCACCAAGACCTATGTGGTATAATGGTATCTTAGTTAACTATCAAATCCTTGAATAAATATTTGATTCCCTTCCCCTACAGTCTTTTTGTAATATCAAAAGAAAAAAAAAACTTTATTTTTGTGTGGTAATCATTGGACGAGTGAAGAAGCTATTAATAAAGACAAACAAATATTGGATAAACTGAAAAAGGAAAAAAAAAAATTCAATTCATAAGCAATTGAAGTAAAACCCCAAATTAAAGATTTTTTTTTTTTTTTTTGTTCCCTTCAATTGCTTCATAGAAGATTCCCATTTTGTTTTCATGCACATGAAAAATATGAATGGACATAGATTTTCTACATTTGATTCCTGCGAGTGTTAATATCAAGTAGGGAATTTGAGATTAAGATTTGTAGCTCATTAATGGTCAAGATTAAGTTTCAGTTGAATGCAAAATTCAGAAAGATAAGGAATTGCAAGACTAGGAATTATTCGTTCGGAATCACGAAGGGAATTATCTCGATTACTGCGTTTTCATGGGAATGAAAGGAAAATTTAAAAAAGAAATATTATATAAGATAACTTGAAGATAGAATTATGAATATATAAGATAACTCAAAAGCTTTAAAGATAACTTGAGTAGAAAAAACACACACACACACATATATATAAGAAAATTAGTCTACAGTACTTTTGTACCACATTTTTCTCGCCAAAACTGTCTAAGTGAAGGTTATTTTAGACTTTTGCTAACATGTTAGGTAAATTCTGTAGTAAATTGTGTATTGAATGTGTAACTTATCTTATACTGGATGTGTATCTTATCTTCTTAGACATTTTAATGGATTTATCTATATTCAAATTTTTTTGATTTTTTAATTCAAAATTTTTTAATATATATTATCTAAAAAGTATTTCTTAATTTGGATTAGACTATTTTTTAACTGATGTGTTAATATTTAATTATTTTAATATGCTTTTAAATTAATTCGTAATCCGGTTATATAGTATGGTTAAACTTAAAGTTTCATAATTTACAAAATTCTCATTACGTTATAGTCATAGAGAAAAATAAAATGTTTGATTTCTTGAGAGCTAGGAATGATAATAGGTCAAGTCGAGATCCCCACTTAAATTGGGCACGGGTCGGGATGGAGTGAGGCGGGTAATAACCAATTTATTGGCACATTTATATATTTATATATTTTATTTTCATTTTTAGATCGGAAGTGAATAGTATTTTAAACACGGACGGTATCCTCAAGATGTAAGTACGAGTGCTATTGAAATTACTAAACTTTCTTGATAAGTTTCATTATCTTTTTACTTTTCAAACCATTAAAATTTTATTGTGAAGATTTTTATTTTTGACAAGAGATGATTAAACAGGCTGGATACGGGTAAAAAATGTGATAACGTTTCCAACACATTATCAAATTGGGCCGATTTTTTTTATTCTATTCTCGACCTAATTAAATATTTAGTCGAGTATTTTCTATCTTAATAGAGTCCAGTACCAACAGATGTTAGGTTTGACTATTTTTTTGTCATCTCTATTGAGTTTACTTAATAGCATTCATATCGAGTAAATTATAATACTTGTCAAAAAATAAAAGAAAAGAGTAAAATATAATAATTATTAGTTAACAATAACATAATCAAAATATTTGAGTTCAATGCTAATAATATATTACTTAATATTTTGCTCTTCCGATCTAGATAAAATTTGATTTGATATATATTCTCGTGCAACGCATAAGTGAGAATCTAGGTTAGAAAAAAGAATATAGAAAGTATTTACTGCATCGATTATCGCACCTGGAAATAAAAAGATCAAATTATCTCTATTTCTAAGAAAAGTGGAGGGAAAATTGCAGTAAAATTGCATTACAGGCTTATTTCATTTAATTAATAAAATATAATACATAGATTGTATTGTTCGAAACAACAAATAAATACATGATATAAATAATAATTCTTGAAACATTGGCATGGAATTATGTAATTAGCAATTATATCTTATTTAGATTAATACTAGTTCTATGTCCGTGCGGTACACGGAATAGAACAATTAGCCCAAAAAAAAAGGCGTGACAGTTTGAAAAACTAAGATGTTGTGCTGTTTGTCATTTTGAGAGCACGAAATAATCATAATTTTATTGCGTACTGCTCGCTCATATACACACGTTATTAACATGTATAAGCCGAATCAAATTGAAATGTATGATACTTTCACTTAGCACAAAACTAATTAAATCGTCATTCATAGAACGATATTCTTAACTGATGAAAATGAGAATTAATGAGGATTTTTTTTTAATACAAGGTTAATTTAACATTAGTATGAAAACCAAGAAACCATGGAGATTAGAGCATATAAAATTTATATAACTCTAAAATTACATTATGTTCACATCCTTATCCAATATACATCAATACAAGAACTTTAAGAACACATTAGAGTGTGGATGATATTAATTTATCAAAATAAATTCTTTGCCACATTCATTCTTCACCACATATTTTTAGAAAAATATTTCCTCATTTAGTGTCATACATTCTCCAAAGAAATCATTATTCACTAAATTCATTCTAAAAGACTAAAATACACACCTTCCTATTACAAAAGACAAAAGAGAACCAATATTACAATAATAAATTCTATACGATTACCCATACTATTAATTTTCAACTACTTTGATTGAAAGCAAATATGTATTACAATTTTATGTTATTTTTACATTTTAAATTAATTTAAATCAATTAAAGTTTACGAAGGTTGAACATTGAAATTATATCCAGAAATTGTATTCCACTTTATGCTCATAAAACCTTACTAATCATGGTTAGAGCCTAGAGGTAGATGTGGTCGTGTGGAACATAAGTTTATTTCAAGGCTCTCTTTGGCGGCTAATTATTATAATTTACTTGGAATTGGTGGTAATGCCAACAAGTACCGGTCTTTGTTGCAGCTTTGGATGGTGATGATAATGATTATTTTCGAATTACTTTTAGTTCTAGTTCACTATTATTTCTGTGGGCACACAAGAATGCAAAACATTATACTATTTGAATGTTCTTGGAAAATAGTTGATGCAACAAAAACTCCTCGCTCTTTTGAGCCAATCCTATGCAGAACCAGCACCTTTTTTGTCTTTCTTTTTTCTATTTCTGCTTTCTTTTTTGAAATCTTTCAATTTTTCACAACTACAAGGTCCTTTTCTCTTCCACAGTGTTTTGTTCTTCTCTGAAGTGTTCTCTTGATTTTATTCTTTGTGTCCTATATATTCTCACCGTTTTATGTTGTATCCATACTTCTTCAATCTTTTGTTTTTCCATGGTTTTTTTCTTAACAAATGGTTGGTTTTTCTCTACTTTGTTAAGAAATTCCCCTTATATACATTTTTCTTGTTTTTCCTTTTCCGATTTTTAGTTTTTTTTTTCTCTTTCATTTGTTTTGATGCATCTAACAAATTAGTTCTATTTTTCCTTGATTTGGTTTTATTTCTAATTATATGATATTTGTTTTCAGAAATTTCTAGTTTGTACTTATTAAGAGACAAACAAAAAGTAGAGATTGTTTGATGATGGGATTATTTTCATGCATCATACAATTCATAGATTGCCATTTGCCAGTAGTTTTAGAATTTTTTGCTTGCCAAAATATGTTTTTTCTCCTCGAGAGGCCAAACTTTGGCATATGTATTAATGGAGACTCCTTTTCACCCGCTGCATTTTTCACCT
>CAVNYN010209777.1:0-15285 GCA_963692815.1 Nyctanthes arbor-tristis
AAAAAAAAAAAAAAAATCCAACATTGCAATATAACAGAGGGGGAAGTTGCCGGAAGAACTGAAATTTATCAGCTGAAAAAGACTGAAATTAACACTATTTTCAACCTTAAGGAAGTCTGCATATGCTTCTCTAGCTGTTCAGAAAACAACCAAGCAGAAATTAATGAAACACTATTGTTTATTATTTTATTATTAGTTAATTAATAACAATATTCGCACTTAAAATTTTCCAAATTAATATATAAATCGTCCATGCTTCAACTGTTCAACCCAATCTTCCAAGTTAATAAGTAATTACTTTTGTTTAGAAACAGATAAGCAGGATGTAAACACTGATTAAAACACAAAAAGAAAACTGCAAGAACATCGTCAAAATAAGTTCCGTTGCAACACAAATTTTTAGAGTGAGATTCAGAAATGAAACTCAAGCCTACTACTCAAGCCTACTAATAGGCAATCATAGCCTTGTCTTCTTCAAAGGATTTGTTTGGTTCAACTAATGGCTCCGTGCTCAGAAACACGAGAAGAAAAATGCAAGAACATTATTGGCAAAGACAAGGACAAAAAGCTTAGTGACATACCCCAGGGTTATGCGTCTCCCAGAGTGCCTTCCCACCCGCATCAACCACAAACGTCCCACCCAACAAAACACTGCACAAAGATTCATAACAGTAAACATGCTTGAAAAATACAAGAGTGCTATTGTAGCCCAGTTCAATGAGTACAAAAAAGCTTGACTTCTCTGAATGCAAATGATATACATGATAGACACCTTACTCTATGACAAGGATATTGACCATATGTGCTGTATGTTGAAAAGGTCATCCATTTAAAGATTACATCAAAATCAAATATGCCGGATTCAGAAGGCCAGTTATGTACAGAACACTATATTTTACTTTTCATGGTTTCATCTTTTCTTCAGTTTCTCGAGCTTTAAGTTATTTGCGTAAAATATAACATAAGTACGCATCACTTCATTCCAGTGCTGGTATGAATCATTATCAGTCATCATTTTCACCTGATTCATTGATGAGAGGTTAATCTTAAATTAGCGGAAAAGTAAATCAAATGGAGGCATTATTGTATAACTATGCTTAGCCTTATCAATAACATGCATTGTCAACTTTATATATCCATCTCATCCAAAATTTCGAAAATGTTATTCACTTGATGTATTCGTCTCCCCCTAATTTTGCATGAGAACTATATTAAACAAACCTAAGCAACTCCCAAGAAAGTGTCAAGCATTAATAAATTTGTTACTTTATTCTGCCAGAATCTGCATTACCATTGATTGAACATGAAGAGATCAATGAATTCAAAATAATTATATGGATTTACAGAAAGAACCTGCCTAGAACATTATCTAATGATGCTGACAATATAGATATGGAGTTATTTTTTTTGTAATTTGAGTTGAAATCGTGCCCCTTCCTTTCTAGCTGCAATAATCCAATTAATTATCTGGGTGAGAAAACATTTAGACATTCCATCTTTTGAAACCAAGACACTTGACAGTATTCTGCATGCAATAATTTCTATTTTCTATATGCCTATAACCTCATTAGTTGCCACATAGACCAGTGCTAAATAGCATTATTCATCCAAAAAAAAATTTTGCCATAAGACATTCGTTCCAATCCTCAACAAGTTATTATCAACTTCAACTCTACGTCCTAGTAAGCCTTGGAAGCACTCATGGTACAATTACAATCAATTAATTTACCGCAACAAAAACAAATACACTTAAAACAGCTTCACCATCAGACAGACTTACCCAAAAAAAGCAGCATTGAGAAGAAAACTCCTTGTAGTGAGATAGCGAAGGAAGATCTCAAGTTTAGTCGAAATATTCAAACCAGAAGCTCTATATGTAGTCCCACTCTAACCATACCCATAACCGTGCCCGTAGAAATTACTGTAATTGCTACTACTTCCTCTACTGCGATAATTATCATACCTATATCCTGCACTCTGTGCATTTCTGCGGAGATTATAATCCGCCCGCTTGAGATCGTCGATTAGGGTATCGTAAGCCACGGAAAGCTGCTTGAATTTGAGAGTGGCAGAGTTCTTGAGATCCTGGGGAGAATGCGAATGTTTGTCTGGATGAAATTGAATAGCCAATTTCCGAAAGGCTTGCTTTATCTCTTCCTTGCCGGCGTTCCTGTCCACGCCCAGCACCTCGTAGGGGTCCATTTTGTTCTTGTTCACTTTGGGGATTTTCTTGCGGGGGAGAAGAAGGGTTTGGGTGTTTCAGTAATTGAATTTTGATGGAGGACGAGAGGAAGATGGCGGTGGAACTGGCGGAGGTAAGGGACATGAGAAGGGGCAAGGCGGCCCGGCGGGCGTTGCGTCGCCGGGGCCGTGTTCTGGCCCGCAAATCATAAAATTTAAAGAAACAATATCATTGGCGGTCACTGACAATTTGTTGATGTTTCATATTAGTCCTCACCTTTTCAAATAAATCATTTAATCTTAAAACTCTCACTTTGTTACATCGTTAGTCCACGAAGGAAATTGTTTATGGCATGTTTGGCAAATGAGTTTGTGGCTAAGTTCATGTACAGCCATGTCACATATGGAT
This sequence comes from Nyctanthes arbor-tristis, assembly GCA_963692815.1. Classification (NCBI taxonomy): domain Eukaryota; kingdom Viridiplantae; phylum Streptophyta; class Magnoliopsida; order Lamiales; family Oleaceae; genus Nyctanthes; species Nyctanthes arbor-tristis. Next base: position 2,591 of record CAVNYN010209777.1, read on the forward strand.
AACAGATCTTACTCAAAAAAATCAAACACTCACGAGTTACTTAGGGGTGTCCTTAATATAGAATTGGATGGATTTTAAAAATCCATATAATTCCAGGCATTTTCAATTTAAAATTCTGGAGATTCCATAAAACTCAAATGTCTTCAATTTAGAATTCTATAGATTCTATAAAAAATACACTTACATGATTCTTACCAAAATTTGGTCTTTCTCTCGAATTCTCATGGATTTCATATTCCTTTTTAAAGCCCAAGTAATTAATAAAAATTTATAATTATAAATTATCAAAACTCATTTTTTTTATCATTTTAATTTTTAAGCAATTATTATTCACATTCACGAATTTATGCAAAATAAATAGTCAATATCCAAAATAATATATTCTCACAATAATGCGTATTTTCCTTCGTTGTTCTAGTTTTTAAAAAATCAAATTATGATCAATCTATACAAAAGAAATTGTTAGTGAACAAGATGAGAGATTATTGTAAGATGATATTAAAATTCAAAATAATTTCATAATTTTTAGTAATTTACCTAAATGAGCAAAAACTTGTTTTTTTTTTTTTCCTTTTTTGTCACACAATTTTTTGACAATAACATCATATTTAACTTGTGTGAAGTAAATGCCAATGAAGCCTAGCCCATTTGGTACTGGGACCTAGAGGTTTCAAGTTTAATTCCTCTATATGGGGTATTTTCTACATTTTATTGTAGTATGTCTTTCCACTATATGTGAGTTTGTCTTGTTGATATTCTTGACGTTGTGCTCCGATAAGATAAATATCTATGCGCATTTGTGTTGATATAATACAGATTTGTAATTATACTTAAAAAAAACTTGTGTGAAGTAAATGAATGTCTAAACTGAATTATTATCACAGTATAATTTCATAGTTTATTCGTGTAGAAAGTATAATGAGATTTTATTAACTTTGTCCATTTTAATTTAAAAAATTATAGATTTTACCATTATTTTATCTTGAAGAAAGACGATGTTAAAATTTTTATTTCTTTTAATGGCCTAGTGTGAATATTTTTTACTTTTTCTTATTTTTTTAATCATTGGGTAATAAGTTATATAACTTTTTTATTTTAAATTCACATCCAACTTGTGTAAAAGTAAAATAAAGATAAAAAAATGTTGCCAAATGTTTAAATTCAAAGATATTCCAAAAAAAAAAAATATATTCATTCATAATAACATAACACTAGTAATAATTTTTTAAATACTTTTAAAATTGGTTACCTGAACTCTTTGAAGAAGAAAAAAGAAAAAAAAAATGATCATTACATGAACAAAAGGTAGAATTAGATTGTGTGTTTTTTCCTATTAGTTCGTATTTATATTTTTTTCTTTTTTTCTTTTTTTTTTATACAAGTGGAGAAGGAGGAGCGGACGGATAATTGTTTTTTTTTTTTTTGTGGGGGAGGGGGGGAACAAGTGTAATTCGAACCTCGGACTTTCTACCCAGAACGTTAATATTGTAATATTTATTTGAATCACATATTTATATTATTTTTTTGTATACCAAAATTTATTTATCTCAAGAATTTTGTAGTTAAAAAAATTTATCGAAAGAATATTTAAAATGATATGATATTATATTGATCGAATTTCGCGTTGGGGACACCATATTTAAATACTACTACAAATTTCCATTAAAATTCTACATAAATCCATGATAAGAAATTCTAAAGAATTCTACTAAAATCCATGAATTCCAAGAATCCATACAATTCAAAAATTAAATCAAATTCGATGTTGAGGACATCCATTTAAATTCAACTGTACAATTGGTAAAATACATTAATTGTAAACTGTTATTTACTAGATACACTATTAAAATACTATATATCACAAATAAAATTTGTCCATAAAATGGATGAAACGCGTTCATTCATGTCTATTATTTTTTGGTTCGCACGACCTCTCCTAGCAGCAAACTAGCGGGATGATGGGATTCATAAATTGAGAGAACTTCTCTTCCACAATTAGAAACAACTTATAATCTGATTTTTCCAAATTACATCAAAGTTAAAAACTCATATGAAGAAAATATGACATTTCATTATGATACATGTGTGTAATACAATGATAGAGTTTTGAATGGGATGCGTTTCCAAAGAAAGCAATCTATGCGAAATCTGGATTGTTAAGCTTTTGAGCAAAGGAAAACTTTAGCAACATAGATGGCTTCTACATGGCATCATATTATTTAGTTACATTCTCCCGTGACTTCATTTGCATCAGTTTTACTTGGCTCTACTTCATTTTAATTACTGTTTTGTTTTGTTCTGTTCTTCTTGGAACAATTTGCCCCACCTTAACATACTTCTCCATAAATTTGTATTCCCAGTCTTGCAGAACCTCCAACTCAGAAGCACTCAGACCTTCTACGTCCCCGGTAAGATCTTTGGGGTCGAATGACATGAGAGCCAAAGCTCGGCTTGCATCTCTACCAGCAAAAAGAGCATATGGACCACCGGGACCGTAAAACATCCTGACATAAATCAAGCAAAAGTTGCATCGCTCTTCCGATCTCAAAAATCAGACGGAAGAGGTAAAGAAGTTTCGAGTTCCCCCAAAAACTTTGCAATGTCAGAGCAACAGATGGGAACTGAATCAGGCAAAATATAAAGGGACATCTTTACAAGTAGATAACATCTCAGAATGTGTAAAATGATAAAATTACAGAGAGGATCCATATAAAAATGAAGGGCGACCAACTGGAAAACTGTTCCAACAAAGAGAAACTTTGATGAAGAGACGGTCAAGAAAAAGTAGAAATGTCTTAAGAGAAACATCCTTTTGACTTTTGGAAAATTATACAAGTAGCAAGAAAGCAAAGCTAGAAGACCTTTCCTATAAATTTTTGTTTTAAATAACAAGAACTGAGAAATCTAAATTTTCTGGAATCTGATTCTATACATCTTGCAAGAAATCTAAACAAATTTTGGTAAAAAAGGTGAAGTGCAAGATTCAAGCTACTCCTTTTTCTATACTGAGCCGAAAATTGAAAATATACTTTGGATACATTGAAAGCTCTTAGTAATAGCCAAAACCATTGACTAGCTATTTTTTTAAAGTAACCAAGTGAAGGTTCACAAGTTGAAACAAATGCAGGCAACAAAAAGAAAGCTTCTATCATACTTCTTCACAGTACCTCACTAAAAATCAGCATACTTCCATCACTAGACCCTATAAGTCTAGACCCAAATAATGTGCTTTGTAAAACATATGGAAAGCAGTATATGCCATTAACAAATCTAGATCCATAGACATCAATTTCGGAAGAAGCAAATCAGAATTCAGAAGCTCCTAAAGGAATTTGGATATTTGGAGATGAGGATTGAAAATTGTTTGAATCTGAACCTGCTATTTGTCTTAGGCAGGTCTGGAATAGAAAAATCATTGACGTGCAATGGTAGATCCATAAAACTGGAACAGATAAAACACGTGGACCCTCGAGGAAAGAAGCTGATATAAGTGTTTCAATGAAGTTGAATGTTTTTTAGCCAATTTCACTATATCAGCATGCAACCTTTTTCTTTAAGAGCAACAAATGTCATTCAAACTAAAATAACCCTACGAACAATTTTACCAACAAACTATGTGCCAGTTAACAATTCAATACATTTTGACCTTTTCAGAAGTGATGCATTGGCACTCTGCATTAAGAAACACCAGCATTTTATTACCCATAAGGGTAATAAATGAAGATAGAACTACTTTATAAATGACAATGATGCTCACCAAGTAAGTGATACTATCTCTCTTTAATTTCTCAGTCCCACAGAATGGAAAAGTACGGCAACCAGAGTCACTAAACTCTTAAAGGGAATTTGCTAAGTTATTATAATTTATAGGCAAAGTCAACAAATTCTCCGCTCAGCACCATGATGTACCATGTATTTTTTGTTTCCTAATTCTAGTTTCCATTATTTTCAATGAATTGGTAGAGCAAAATATAACCTTGTGGCCGTTTTAAGACATAATAGCAACGGTTCCATTTGCAAAACATAACCACTCCATATCAACAATGAAATGAATTGTTTGCTGCACATGCTCGGGTAGTATGAAGACCAATACCATGAAAAAAAATTTTACCGGACAAAATATAGGGTTCAGCCTCTATACACGAGGCTTGAAAACAAGTACGGAGAGATAATTAATCTCAATTAGAGCAAAAACCAAGTATCAAACCACCATATCTTTTGTTTGTTTCCTTAGTATATGATACAGAACATCATTCATACCTGGAGCGAGAAATGTCATAGATCTGCCCCTTGATGGCCATGAGTAAGGGCTTATCCGGATTAGAACCATCATAACCTTTCAGCTCCTCTTCGGTAACATCGCCAAGCTGAACCGGCTCCCTCACAACAAACTCATTAGCCTTCTTGACCGCCACATAATCTTCGGCGGCCATGAACATGCTGCACACAACCTTGTAAGTCACTACCATGAGCGCCAATATGGTGAAGAACGCCGCCGGCGACAGCCCGGTATAGTGGTCGATTGATTCCGTTAGGGTGGTCCAGAAAGCCATTGAAATTGCAGAACAGGGAAAGGAAAGTAGGTTTTAGATACGGGCTTGGATTTGGGAAGAAGGGGGCCAAATGGAAGGCGCTCTACCTACCGAAACCCAATCAGTTCCATGGGAAATGGCCAAATGGGAAGGTTGAAGAAAGGCAAGACCGGACAAATTAGTAAATTAACATTTGTAGTACGTAGCCGCAGTATAGGTAAATTCCAAACTTGGCCACTCAACTTTACTTCAAATGTCAATTAGCTCGCTTACATTCCTTTCAATTATTTATTCACTAACTTTTACATTCACATCAAACAATTTTTCGGTCCGTCCATCCTCATTTCCACATTAGACAATTGGTATAATAAGCATGACATTTATAAATACCAGAATAAGCATACATGTGGCACCTAGCAACAAGAAAGAATAAGTAATAATCGAAATCTTTATTGTTACATGTCAGTCAGTTGGTATAATAAGTATGACATCCATGAATATCATAAACATAAGCATAAACTCATAAATTCAAAGAATATTGAGAATTACTCAATGGTTGAAATAAACATTTAATGCACCAAAACTTCAATCCAACTTTGCTAAATTCCTTTTGCTTGCATTGCAGTCGATTGATAACCCATTCGGGCTAGGAGCCTAGGTATTGAGGATAATAATTTCATTATTCAACACTTAATTACAAATTCCAGGACAAAGTAGGAATATTGACTAATGATAATAGCTTCATTGATCTGCAATTTCTTGAATGCGCAAATGTTTTTTGTCAAGAAAATAGTTGTGGTCTCAAAACCATTCCTCTTTTCTTGATTCAGCTTGTATCATTTTAATCATCATTTTCTTTCCTACAGTTGAGCTGCAAACATTCAATGGCTTCAATACTGTCCAAGTTGGATGTTGTTTCATCATTACACGGCGAGTCACCTTCATCTGAGGCATTAGAGCCAACGTCTGAGAGCAATGAGTTTGATTGCTGTAATTCAAACATAATGGACATTTTATAGGAGGGCGATGCCTCATTTACATCATATGTCTTCTCTTCCTCCTTCATGCGTTTTGCATAAGCTTGATAGTTGAAATTTTGCATGTTTTTCCCACCAAAAGCAGACTCCACGTTGTTCATGTCAAATAGAGCTCCCATTATTTTCAAACTCTGAGGTTGGTCAGTATACACAAACTTTACTTTCTTGTAGGTCTTGTTCTCAAGAAACGGTTTCACCATCTATAAGATCGGAAGATAAGATCAAAAACTACAAATGATAAATGACTTGGTTGTTATAACTAAATTGGAGGGGAGAGGACCATAACCTACCAACCAGAAGGACTCAAAGACTTTGGGTGGATAATATAGGATAGCAAGACTTAGCCTCTCTGGATAATGATTCTGCAATACACGAGCTGTTTCCCGAGTTACCTTCACTGATAAGCAACTCATGTTCCACCCTTGAAAGTCGATTAACCACACCATCTGCTGCTGGCCTGGATTCATGTTTGATATAGCATTCTCCATGCAATATACCAAATACTTAATTTGTCCTTCAAAAGCTTGTGTATTCTGACATGTTGGAGACATGTCATATAGAAGAAGAAAGAAACAAGTCCAGTACTCTAATACAATAGATGCTATTTGGCATAAGAATGTTGACGTGCTTTTGTATGAATGCTACTGATACCATAGCTGTTATCTGAGATGGAAAACGATCTATGATTTCGCTATACCTGGAATCCAGGTCTCATGATAAGTACAGTCCTTCCAAATTTATCAAGATAATTAGCTTTGTAGATTTTCCCCATCTCAGCTTCTCGAGAAATATCTTCCTGAATCAAGAAAGTAAAGGGCATTACAAGCACATTTGTACCTCATAATTGGGCATGAAAATATTGCATTATTACCATGACTTGCCAAATGACCTGCTGTGGAATGTATGGAACCTATTTTCTTGTATTAAAGATTCTTCAACTTCAAAAGGTATGCAAAAATTAATCTGGCCTTTCATACTAGTCCCCACCTCAACCCCTTTTCTGGTTTTCAGTTTTCCTCTTTCCTCCGTTATAATTCAACTTCAAGCAACTTTCGTCGACTAGATGCCTGGTGAGGTGGGGGCTTGCAAATTTTAGTGAGTTTTTGGCACTCAACTACCATCACAGAAACCTCAAAAATGTTAAAATTTGTTCCCAAACTACTTCAGAAGAGTCTGCTCATTTGAGCTAGGTATTTCTTCTGTCTCCAATAATATTTATTAGGAATCATAATCCTAAAATGTCAAGGGTTATACAACAAAACCTAACCTGATTCAGAAACAAAATTTAGCCCTCTTTTCTCTTGCAATTTTTAAGACATCCCATTTTGTGTATTCAGATTAACCCATATAAACTTTTTTAGAGACTTGACCTAAAACTAGAGATGGGATTTGGAAAATAAGCATGCATACCCATCTGATCTTCTCTGGCTTGTATTCCAGCCGCCATTTAATAGCCTCTTTCAACATCTTGCTTGCTTTCTTCGCATTCCAATTCCTTGCTCTGAGAAATCTTAAAAATGATTCATCAGAGCATAGAGTTGGAAATCTATTTGCAATAGGACCAATCAACACTCTGATCTCATTGATCTAGATTGCAAAGAATTAAATCAGTTCAACTACTTTAAAAGATCTACAACCATTTGTGAGTTTAAACTGATAAGTTCAAGCATTAGCACCGTAATCAACAAGGAAGGAAGGAGAGACAGGTAATAAGATTTCTGTAATCCAATCGGAAAGAGATTCTTCCATGTAGCCACTAATTAGTGAAAAGATTTTAAAGGCAATAGAAATGCCTATTTTGCAGAAGATTACAAGTCACAGGGGTGCATTATAGTTAGTTGAAACTATTTCACATACATAAATCCTCTTTAATCAACGGCGATTAGACGGTCTATATTTCAAACTATAGAAGGAACTACGGCCTACTTATTTGAAGGTTTTGATTGCTTCTGCTTTCTGTCTTGCTCCATGAACTATCTAATCCTTTTTTATCAGTAAATTGCCCCCGAAAAGTCTAAGAGTTCCATCTCTGAGTAATCGGACGATTTCTCTAGATATGTGCAACATTTATTTTCCAGTTTCTTTCTATGGCATATCCCTAAAGTTATCTGTCTCTATCTAGGAGCCTATGGTGTATGCATAAATGGTTTCTATAAAATCCTTGGATTAATTTGTCTCTAAGCACCAAAGAGTGAAAGGTAGCATATAATACATCCCATTCTTTGTAGTGGTAGAACCTCATACTAACTGTTGTGAAAATGGAATATGTTGTGCTCCCATAAGAAGTGTAGGAAACCAATGCGATAAATAATGTGAGCAAGCATGGTTTTTCCTTAGGAAGCTTACAAAGATCCACCTCTATTTCAGGATTCATTCACTGTCTCAAGAGTGCGCCCTCCCCCCTTAAAAAAAGAGAGAGAAAAAAAGCCTACTATATATTGGTTCCTAATTAAACACTACGATAATCAGACGTCCTCCTTGTCCTACAATCTTTTCCGATCAATGGTTGCAGAAAATAAATTATCGCTTTAATTGCAAACGAATACTCCTAAACTCATGGGAAGCCATCATGTTACAAATCTTCAAGGTACCTCAGAAATATAAAAATATTGTGCTGAAGGAGTAATAGAATAAAGCATAAAGTTATAATAACATACACACTCACAAAAAAGCAAAAAATCACACTCACAGAAAAGCAAAAAAACTATCTTCTTCACTGACAGGATGTCAAACAGAAAATTGATTATATCCAAAAAAATAAACCGTAAAGCAAATTTTCTTAAAAGAATAATTTGATAGTGGAGAAAATAAAATATATAATATATTTTCCTTGTGAATTATTAAGAACCTTAGCTTGCTCCTCCTCAGATGATAGGGTCTTCCTTGTATCAATTGATCGTAACTTCTTGAATGACATTTCTCTTCCACTTTCCAGTAAGATTACAGCACACTGTGATTCAAGGACTACATCTTTCGGTGTAGAATATACATAAACATTTAACACAGTAGCAATCCAATGATATATTTATATCGGTAACATGTAAAATTTGAATGTTCTACTCCATTTTAAAGAAGGAAGTTGTCTCCAGCTTTAGATCAATGACATAATCAGCAAGAAGTTTTTTCTCATTTTGCACACAGTGCAAACATGAGAGATTGTAGACTACTATTTGACAAGTTTTTAGTTATTTCAAGATTAATTATTTTTCTCCAGATGCCAAATGATGCCATTACAAATCCTACCATAAGGATAACAGGTCTCTCATGTTGGAATAAAAATTATAAAGTACGGAGCTGAAGATTTCATATATTTGGAAATTTTACTATTATACGTATGGTATCTCCATTTTCCAATTACTCTGAAAAGTCAATGTAAGAAGCAAAATAATAGCTTCATCATCCAGTTAAATAAGTTGCAATAGAACATTCATCTTCTTTCTTTATATTTTGCTTCCTAACTACATTTTGTAAAGAAACTCAAATGTCCCAACAAACACTTAAAGATTCTCTAAAATAAATATGAATCCAAGTGATGAAACATGCCACAAGGTAAATTAACCTAAGGTAACTAGGAAAAACAACATTATATGGTCCTAAAACCTGAACAAAAAAACTAGAAATTTCATCAAAATTAATTCATTCTGACACCATGAACAAAATCACAGTAGCTAATAAGCCTCCATACAAATATGAGACGATGGCAACACTGAAACTATTGAACAACTTATATTTGTTCACTGGATATATAATATAAGGCCGTATCCAAACCATATCTGAATAACCTCATCAAAAGATTAAGGTATCAAATTGAGGAAAACAAATAAAAGAAGCAACACAGAGGCGGAAAATTAACCATCTCAATCCCATACGACAAGCATAAACTTTCCGCAATCATAATAATTAAGTAACTAATTGAGATTTGAAACAAATACTTAAATAAGTTTATCCAACACTTTGTTCCATATCTTGTACAGGTATAAAAAATGACACCAAACTGAGCGCCGTAATTTATCATTGTGTACATATACTTCATCATCAAACGAACAAAAAGGCACACAACAAACGCACAAAAAGGCACACGACGGGTATAAATCGTGTAAATCTCTACATAACCCACATTTCCAAATGTGAAGAAGATAAATAGAAAATTAAGAAATTCAGAAATCAAACAATTCCACAGACAGGGAGATGGGGCAGAGGAGGGCATACCGGTGTCAGTCGGAAGGCAGAAATAAGAAAAAATTACTCAAGGTGATTCACAAACAGAACAGTGCATAAAAGAAGAAGAAGAAGAAGTGATTGCATGGAGGCATCAGGTTATGGCTATCTAATGCAGTTTCGTTCCTAAACAGTTGCGGTACTAGCGGTTAGGGTGACGTCTGGAAACTACTTAATTATAGGTTACCGTACCCAAAGAAATTGCATTTCACACCCCCCCAGAATGAGAAGAGAAGGAATAATTTAATCATAAGATTAGAAGAGAAGAAAAATATTTGTAAAGATGAGAAGATATAGTAGAAACCTTTGCAAAGTTCCGATCTAGTATTATATATATGGTACCATATAATATTATATAATCATATGTTATGCATTGGGACATGCCATACCAAAAAACACAACTATGGGTGTGGACCATTGTCATATATTTAGCGCTAGATCATTTTCAGATTTATAGTCCCAATTAGGGGGCCGACCTAAGGGATAACCAACCCGATCCCCGGCTATCCCGTTTTCAAGAAAATCCATTTTTATTTTTTACTCTTTGAAATATTTAAATTGTTTTTAAATATTTCCGTTATAACTTGTCAAGTTTCAGCTACCCCTTTGAGCGTCTTCTGGCTATGCCCCTTGTCCCAATCTACTACTATATACATATATATGGCATCATACAATGATACCTTATGATTATATGTCATATATAGGGGTACGTCACATGGGAAAATATAAAAGGAAAAAATAGTGTAAATGAAGTTCGAATTATGAGCAGAATGAGGTTTCCTCCTCATTAGCAACAACTTTTTCTTAACTGCATTTCTACGTCTAAGTTATTCTTTGTCATCAATGGACAGATACGCGGGAATGTAATTCCAATCAAAGGATTGAGACAAAGATGTCCTTAGTCACCATACCTTTTGTTACCAGTTGTTGAGGCATTTTCTGGCTTGTTAACTCAAGCAGAAATCAAACATGACATTTTAAGAATACAATGTGCTCGACTCTGCCCATGAATTAATCATCTCTTTTTTGTAGATGATTTTCTCATCCTTTTGAGACGTACGGATTCAGACATATCTCATTTGCTCACATCTTGAGGATTTATAAAGCTGGTTTGGGCCAACGGGTTAATTTTGACAAATCTTCTATTACATTTAGCTTTAATGTTCAACATGGGGATCAGCACAGATTATCGCAAGCTTTGAGAATTCGATTAGAAAATAAATGGCGGTCTTATTTGGGATTTCCCCTTGCATTTGGTAAACAAATAAAGAGAGATTTTGCCATCATTCTAGATCAAATTTGGAAACGAATTACAATGTGGAAACGGGGGTTCTTCTCCGCGGGAGGAAGAGAGAAACTCAATAAATCAGTTTTGCAAGCAATTCTAGCTTATTTGATGTATTTTCAAATATCCAGAAGGAATTCTCTCTTCGATTCAATTAGCAATTGGTAGGTTTCGGTAGGGCGGAGATGCAAAAAAGAGGAAACTTCACTCGGTAAAATGGCAAAATATTTACAAAGTACAGAGTTATAGACAAATGGTTGCCACTACCAACAGGCTGCTTGAAACTTAATGTCTACGCTGCAGTTAATGAAGCTTTACGAAACTTTTCAATTAGTGCTATTATTCGAAATGATTATGGTATCGTTATGGGTGTTTTAGCAAAACTTTTTGAAGGAGTTCCCCATGTTGATGAAGCCGAAGCCATGAAACCAGCTTTTGGGATTGAAATTTGCTAGAAATCATGGGTTCAAAATATATGGTGTAAAATCAGACTATTTAGTCTTGATACAAGATTTACATGGGAACTTTGAATTTTTGCATAATGCTTATCTTCTTAATGAAGTCAAAGAACTTTTGACAGATTGGATGTGGCTTCTGTAGCCATATTTCTCAGAAAGGGAATATAGTTGCCCACACCTTAGCATCTCTTGCTATTTCTTCTATTATTTGTGATTCATTGTATACTTGTATACTTTAGTGTATTGGACCGGCAGTTTATAGTGATTTGTGTTAACAAAAGTTTGTTTTTCTTTTTCACAAAAATAGAAAATATATATATATATATATATATATATATAAAGTTTATCTGTGGGAGATTAGCTGTCAGGCCCAAGTCCACATTATTTGCAAGTGGCACAAGGAACCAACTGCGGCAAGAACCGTCCTTTTATGCTCATATTGTTAAACTCAGTTACATCCCTCTGAAAGCGCATTCAGAAAAAGAAAAAAAAACTAATTTTTCTATAAAGACTATGTACACATGTGGTGTCATGTAGCTGTCACATAAATACCATGTGTGCAGGTGGTCTCCATAGAAAAATTATATGCGACCTTAATCCTAAAAAATGTTCAGTTTTTTTTTTTTTGTCCGTCCTAAAGTATGATCTAGTTTTCTTTTAAAAAATAGTTGAAATATTAGTTTTCTTATTTGCCCCTATTTAATGTGTATAGTTATAAAAAAATAAAATTATTAAATTAAAATAATTAATAAATAAAAAAGTATAATATGAAAATAATGTTAAAGTTAACTTTTCGAAACAGGTTGCTTTAACAAACCAAGTATATTATGTGGCACCGATGTGGCAGCGAACACATTCCCACTCTTTCTCTACTGAGCCCCATACCAAAAAGGTAAAACCCATTTTTTTTTTTTTTTTTTTGTCTCAAATATGACAGAAGAAGAAGGTTCCAGCGTGTTCTGTCCCCCCCCCCCCGGCCATATCTCTCCCTCATTCTCTCTATTTGCACCAATTCGCGTCTCCGGTCAAGACCCGGCGCCTAGAGCTTTGAAAATTGCCGGAATCTCTTCACGCTGGGTCTAGAATTGTGGCAATCGAGACCCATCATCTGAAGCGAGACCCATCATCTGGAGCTGAAACCATCGGGTAACTGTTAAAAGATCGG
>CAVNYN010209778.1:0-16807 GCA_963692815.1 Nyctanthes arbor-tristis
AAAAAATTAAAAATGAAAAAAAAATTAATGAGAATTTAGGGATGACAGTGAGTTGGATTGATGCGCTTCACGATCCGCCTAAAGCAGTGTGAGGTGGACCGAATCGATTTGCAGGTCGGGCGATGTGGGATCAAATTTTTCATCCCTCTATTGATCTATTTATTATTTTTTTCATTTTTAATTTTTTCTTATTTATTTTACATTTTTATTACTTTTAATTAAATAGTCGTTGTGGATGGATCAAGACAGACATTTTTTATCTATCACGCTCCACGGAGATTACAGATCATAAAAATACTTCTTAAACGAGGTGGGTTCTTATCAAGTTCACTGACCTATCAATACATATCCAATGCTGTGAACTCGATGGGAATCACTTGAATGGAGAAGTATCTTTATGATTCGTAATCTCGCAAAGCAGGATAGATGAGAAGTGTCTGTCACGATCCATCCACAACAACTATTTAATTAAAAGTAATAAAAATGTAAAATAAATGATAAAAAACTTATTAAATTAAATGAAAAAATAATAATAAAGATCGGAAGAGCGTCGTATCGCCTGACCAGCACATCGATTCGGTCCACCCCATACTACTTTATGTGTATTGTGAAGTAGATCAATCTAACACAATGTAATCCCTAAATTCTTATTGGTTGATTTTTTTCAAATGTAACCAAAATATGTTTTTTTTTTAATTTTTTTTATCTATTTCTTATTTATGAATTTTTAGTTCAATTAAGATTTAAGGGTATTATAGTCTATTTAAATTAAAAAGTTTAGATTGTGCCAAAAAGATGAGATTTTAGGTTAGAATTGCCAAATTCCAGAGGTTGGGGTTAGATTGTACAATAGTGTGAAAGATTAGGGTTAGATAGCACCAATTAGCCTATTCATATTCTACATGACTTTTTAAGATTTCTCCATAATCTGGACTTTTCAAGACTTTTAAGAGAAAATATATATAAGAAATCCCATCTATAAGCATGAGATTTGAGAAAACCCACAAAGGACGAAGTAAAAAAGAGAAGAAACGCAACTTTGGCTCTTCATTATAGGGTTTCAATTGTTCATTATTCTTTCTTTCTTCATAAGGTCTTGTGGGAGATAGAACAATTTTACCGACTACTTTGGTAATTGATTCCGAATTACTTATTTTGGATAAATATATTGAACGAACATGTGAGATGAAATGAGACTTTTTTAAAAAAAAAATTTCTATCAATTTTTTCCATGTTACTAGCATGGATATGAAGAACTATTTCATTATTATTGACTCTTGATTATACCTTATTATCTTTCCAATTTTTTCTCATGTGATGACAATACATCCTTGTTCTCTGGTCACACTCTAGATCATGGTTCGATTCCCCCTCTCATACAATCCCCTTTGTAATTCAAAAAAAAAATAAATAAATAAATTGAATAAGTCATTGTATCTTTTTAATGGTGAATGATTCATTCATCAATATATAATTTTTTTCCTATCCTTGTAATAATAATACAATGGAATGTAAGATTTTTTATTATTATTTTACGTCATGTTTATTGCATATTACTATTAATGAAACTTCAAAGTATTGGTCCAACGTGTGCTCTTCCGATCTGGAGTTTGTGGAGGCAAAAGCCGTTCTAATTAGGGGTTCTGATGCAAATTGAATTTTATAAGAAATTGTCATTGTCTTTAAAAAATAATACAAAAGTCTTGAAATGTCGTAAAAAATATGCAAAGAAAGCTTAGAAAAGTCTTAAATGAAAATTCACAAAAGTCTAGAGATGCTTTCCTTAACACCCAACAAATCTATAAAAATCAAATCAAATATGATCCACAAAAGTCACATACTTAAAAATTCTTTAAAAGTCCTTAGAAGTTTCAATTGAATACACCTTCTAAGGTTAATGTGTTGGTTATACTATATTTTTGTTCAAAAAATAAAATCTATACTTTTTTTTCTTTTCTTTTTTTGTAAAATGCTCTTTACTTTCACTTTAAAGTATTACAAATTTACATGAATTTTATTTTGCCTATACGCAAGCATATTATTATGCCTGCATGCATATGTGATACACATTCAAGTTACAAGCACACTCATACTTGTAACATAAATGTGTGCCACGTATACACATTGGCATAATAACATGCATGATGCTTGCGTGCAAACAAAATAAAATTGTTGTACAAATTTTACATTATTCATATTTATATGATCATACTATCACTATTAAATGATAATTATGTACAAAAGTGGAAATTAATGGGAAAGTTATATTTTTTGTTTTTACCATTAGTTACATGTTACAAATCTCTCTCTCTCTCTCTCTCTCTCTCTCTATATGTAGGGTAAATTTCACAAATGGTCCCTAACCTTTGCAAAAAGTAATAATTTTTTCTCTAACCTTTTTTTTCAAGGTTGTAGGTCCCTAACCTTTCAAAAATATGCACAGAAGGCCCTTACATATTATTTTGTCAATTTTCACTGTTTACTTTTTCAATAAAGACAATTTTACCCTTTATCTAAATGAAAAAAATAAGAACACAAATTATAAAAATTTATTTTGATCTCTCTACCGCTTTCTCTTCACACACTTATTTATATTTATCTGTATATCGTTTTCCATCCACCTATTTAATACAAGCTATTAGGTCTGGGCAAAAAACACGAGCTTGAATGGGATACCTGAACCCAACCCAAATATACCTTAACGCAATTGGGTAGTGAGTGAAAATTTTCGGTTTTTGGGTACCCAACTAGATACCAAGCGAGTTTGGATAGGACTTGGGTTTGGATTAAAACTCGAAAAGCTTGAAAAAACCCAAATATTTTTCTTACTTCCAAAATTTTTAAATTCAAGCTTCTAATTAATTCTATCACAACCCACAAAACTATCTCTTTTATTTCACAATCACATCTTTACTACACTTGTTTCCTTCACCTAAAAAAAAATAGATCGATATAAAAGATATGAATTTGTTTTTTTCTATGAGAGTTTTGTTAGTTTTTATATACACGCCATGTGATAAGTACAAGGAAAATGTTTTTTAATTATTTGACAGTGCTGCAAGCTTATGGTAAAATTAGAATATAAATGGTAAAATTAGAATATAAAGAAAGCCAATTAGCCAAACACTAGTGCTTAATTGTTAACTTTATTACATAGTGTCTAATTATCATTTTCATTTAAGTGTATTATATATACTTTACTCTGTCCGTCCCGTTAAGACAAGCTTGTTTTCTATTTTCGTCTATCTCAAATTACAGTCTAGTTTCTTTGTTGAAAGTATAATTTATTTCTCTGTTAACCAAAACGCCCATATTTAAGATGGTTGGAATATTAAACATTAAAATAGAAATTCCATCTTCCAATAATAGTTAAAAGTTTTCACACTACTTTTGTGTCATTTATTACAAGGATAAAATAGGAAGAATAGAAAATTTTTTTACAATTCCAGCTACATTTAATATGTTTTCTTAATCTATGCGAAAAGTTGTAGTTGCCTATCTTATAGTGGGATTTTTATGTTGTTCTTATACATTTAAGTGTTTCCTCTTTCCGTTTAGACGGTAATATAATAGTGTGTTACCCGATCCCGAACCGATACCGAACTCGAATGGGCTTGCCGTTTTCAAGACTGAACCCGAACCCTGAACTAGATCTGGGCTTATTCACTCCAATACTCAAACCTGAAACCCGACTTATGTACACATTGATCAATATATTATCTTTTCTATTCACTTACCTAACACTACTACAAGTGTCATAGTCATTTTAGGCAATGGACTCTCTAATATTTAAACATACAAAAGCAATGATAATTGAGATTTGATTGATATTTAAGTCATAAAAATTGAAACAATTAAAAATGTATGAATTTTTCTTGTGAAAATTTTGACGGTTTGAAATATGAGTGAAGATCAGCTATCCCATTTTGCCGTCTCCATAGATGTCCCTTCAATAAGAACTTGACACGTCATCATATTTTACAAGTCACTAATATTGTAATTTTTTTCTCCCCAACACTGGTCTGTCTCTAAACTCGTAAACTCTTTACCCCCTTCAATCTTTGGTCAATTGCCACCACAAACCACTAAATCCACTGCCTGTACTACAATTATTTGTAGAAGAATCCACTAATACTAAGACAAGTATCAGATCCAGCCACGCCAAACTTTTAGGTTATTAAGAAAAACATATGACTTAAAGCAGATCTTGATCCAGAAATTAATGGCCCCTTTTGAGTCTTGATCTAGAAATTAATGGCGTTACAGTGATACCGCCATTTTCCACATTCTTCTTCATCCTTCGTTGATGTTTTCGGTTTGACAGCATTCTCCCATATTCATTTTCTATTTTTTCCTCATTCAATCTCAAATGGGGCAATTCAAATCTCGCCCAAATTCCATTTAAAGTGTCCAAATTTTTCTATTTCTTCCACCTGTTCAGAAACA
This sequence comes from Nyctanthes arbor-tristis, assembly GCA_963692815.1. NCBI lineage: Eukaryota > Viridiplantae > Streptophyta > Magnoliopsida > Lamiales > Oleaceae > Nyctanthes > Nyctanthes arbor-tristis. The sequence continues at coordinate 4,447 of CAVNYN010209778.1, forward strand.
AGTAATTAAAGATATACACCAAAAAGAAAAAGAAAAGTTGGTTGAGTTCAACTTTGGCAACTACAAGTGCCGAAATTTTGAGACAAGAAACCTCCATCTAGTCTAGTTTGAATGCAAATTAATTGTGTTCCTTGTTTACAATTGCTGTAGCAATTAAATTTACCAGAGAAATTGACGGTGTGGTAAAATATAGTGGCAGTGGTTGCTGTCGGCGCCCAGTCATAGCAGCAAATAGTTTCAGAGGTGAAAAAAGCACAGGGATAGTGTTGCCAGCCACATATCTGGGTTTCAAATTGTTGATCTGCAACAGGTTCTATTTGGCAAAATGAAATAAGAAGCTGTGATTTTGAAAAGTATGCCCACGTGTCTAACTTTCATTGAGGGGATAGCTGTAGAGACAGCAAGCGGGAAAGCTAACCTTGGCTCTTGAAATATTGGTAAAAAGGGAGGATTTCTTCCCTTTTATTTCTGCTACAGTCCCTCTTGTTTCAAATTTTTCCGTCTACATATAGTTAAAAAGGAGAGTTAAATCCCCTTTTTATTACTGTTGGAGGCAACTTAATTAGAGGCATTACCATTATCCACTCACAAAATAAAATAAAATAAGGTGAGGGAAATTGTGGTGATACTTTGTGGAAATTACGTTAAGAGTAACTAGTCGGAGAAAGTAACATATTTTTTCATTCTTTTATTTAAATCTTTTGAATTTTTTAAAAGATCTTTGTACTAATTTCCTTTTATCTTGTACAACGAGGGTGAAATGGTTACTTTGTAAGTATATAAATGTGAAAATGGATAGAAATTACCATAAGGACCTTTTCTGCATATTTTTGAAAGGTTGGGAACCTACTACATTAATATCTTGAAAAATTGCAACTAGACGGGTCAGAATTTGGATGGCTTTATACTCCATAAAGGTTTAATAGATGTGCAAGTGGTGGACAAAGAACTGGCTTTCCGTGTAAATGACTCTGGGTAATTGGCGTAAAAGGACCCTAACGTTTAAGGTTGTTGTGCAAAAGAACCCTATCGTTTTTACTTTGGTAAATTAGACTTCAACCTATCACTGTTCATGCGGAAAAGGACCTTATCGTTTTTGTCTTGGCAAATTAGACCATAACCTATCACTATTCATGCGGCAAAGGACCCTCCGTCTCTTTCAGTCGAAACTGCCATTAACTCGTGCATGTCTTCCACATTTAGTAGTTTGATAATGATATTTATATCTTTTAAAAATTACAATATGTTTTTTCCGCATCTTATAATAGCATATCTAATTATTATTGTTGTTATTTATTATTATTATTATCATTATCATCTTTTGATATATTAAAACTCAGTGTTGATTTACAGTTAGATTTTTAGCCGTATTAGGAGATGATATGGCATGTCAAATAGTACATATCTAACACATCACATAAACTTCTGGTAGCATATCATTTTCATATTTGAACCCCATGATTTATAAAAATTGACATAGATGAACCTCAAATATGCCGCCAGACGTTTATGTGGTGTGTTAAATATGTGCTATCTGACACGTCATATCATTTCCTAATACGACTAAATATCTAATGGTAAATCAGCACTGACTTTTAATATATCAAAATATGATAATTATAATAATAAATAATAACAATAATAATTAGATATGATATTATAAGATGTGGAAAAAACATATTGTAACTTTTAAAAGATATAAATATCATTGTCAAACTGCTGGGTGTGGAAGAATATGCATGAGTTAAAGAGAGTTTCGACCGAAAGAGACAGAGGGTCATTTGCCGCATAAATACTGATAGGTTAGGATCTAATTTGCCAGGACAAAAACGATAGGGTCCTTTTCTGCATGAACAATGATAGGTTGAGGTCTAATTTGTTATAGTGAAAACGATAGGGTCCTTTTGCACAATAAACTTAAACGTTAGGGTCCTTTTGAGCCAATTACCCGAATGACTTTCCCACAATGATTTTCCATTTAGGTTGCTCCAATGGACGTCTCAATCAATTCATTTAAGCACTATGAGACGGCTGATATGCAGAAAGAAGAAAAACCCAATTCCAATTAGGTGCCTTCGACACCTAATGTCTCGGAAAATTCTAGTGGACTGTCAGAATCTCCCTCTTTTCTTTTTCTTCTTTTACTTGATTTGTTTATGTATAATATCCAATTTGTGCCCCAAAATTTGAATTAGTTTACTATGATTTGGTGCTCAGTTCTCTAAACTTCAAAATGGAGACAGATAAAAGTCCCCGATTTTTTAACATGATGATGAGCCATTGATATTAATGATATATTTTCCTTTCAAAAAAATGGAGACAGATTTTCTAGGTCTGAATATGAGAGAGTCAGGTGCCTTTGAGGAAGAAAGAAGGAAGAATACATTCGATGCGGGTAATTCTCAGCTAGTCATAATTCACACATTGTTTCGAATTCCTTTACTTCAATTTTTGCTTAAGTTTTTTTCTTTTTTTTTTTTGCCACCCGGAGAAATGTTATTTTTGTTCATGGGCAACGATCATTCATCACTGCCACCAGTAGTAATTGTAGTAGTAGTAGTAGTAATAATAATAATAATAATCTATATATTAATAATAAGAGAAGGTTGTTTTTTCTCGTCAATGGTCTGGTTTCATAAGGATTCTGATGACGAGATTAGTGACATCATCTATGAAATTATATTTTTTATATTTTTTTCCTGAATTATCTTTTTCACCACATTTTCCTTACCTTTTCTTTTTCAAAGTTTATACTGATCACTCTATCTTCTAATTTCTGTAGTTATGTACATTGTACACTGCCACTGTTGTTTTTGTAGAAATTAATTAATCATACTAACATTATATTTTGTGGAAATTTAATAGAAAATTGATTGCTAATTCTAAATTATCTTTTTTTTTTAAGTATAGTTATTTTAATATTTATTTTTAATTATAAATAGTTAGAAATACATTTAGAATAAACCTTTTTTTCCTTTAATAGCCCCAAAAAAAAAATTCCAAGTTTAGTATTATTATGGGAAAATAATCGGGACGTCATTTTTTTTTTTCTACCTTAAATTTTTTTAATTTCTATTGTTATGATCGTGCAACGCACGGGATGAAAAATCTAATAATAATAATAGTAATAATAATAATAAGAGCCTATCCCCCGCCTTACTGCATTCACATTTAATCAGGGTCGAAGTGGGAAATGATATTGATCTCATTTGTTTTCCATTTAGGTTTACTTTTAGTTTTTAGTTTTTATTTCTTTTAATATGTATCATCATCATCATCATCATCATCATTATTACCACCATTGTCATTATTATGCAACCAAACTTTCATTCCCTTCATTCATCCTATCGGATAGTAACGCATTTACAATGAAATTTGGAGGTGGTATCACCCAACAATGGTTTAAAGTAGGATCCAAAGCCTGCCATCCCAGCTAACACCCTTAAACTGAACCCTTGACAAAGGGACGTGATCCGCTCCACAAGTAGGCCTTCAGGTGCTTAGAACTCAAGCTTGTGAATAAGACATACGACCCTCAGTGCATTGTACTTATCACCCTATTGCATCCCTGCTCCAGAGCTATTTGAACCCTTCTTAGCAAAGGCTAACATTTCCCAAAATGAACCATTACATTGCTCACGGCAACAATGCAACACACGGCCATCATCATCTTTCCTTTTCAATCCCGGAAGACGACCCCACGCCCAAGCTGAGATTTTCCACTTTAACTCAGGCATTGATGTTTACTTTATTAATCCATCTATTTTCCGGAGTCTTCCACCTCACCACAACCGATAACTGCCCTATCCTGCTTCCCTTCACATGGATCTTTATGTATTCTTCAAGAAATGAGTGAGCCACCTAAAACATTGATCACTCTCCACGCTCTTCCCCTCAAACACCTCAGAATCAGAATGAATCAGCTTTACCAAAGCGAGACAATAAGCCACCTGAACTCCTCTTTCCCCAACCTTCGCCATGCATCAAGGATAAAGTCTCCTAAGTGGCTACCTTTATGACAACTAACGAGATCTCTGAAGGCACTGCCTAACCAACCATTTTTAATCTTCTCACAGCCCACTAATGCATGAGATTCATCTTCTTCCATTGAGTTACAATGTGGGCATCGAGAACTAGGAGCAATACTCCTCCATCAATTAAGTTCTATAGGCAGAACGTTCATGATGAATATCTTCCAAATAAAGAATTTTATCTTAGTCGGAAGATCCATGTTTGAAAGAAATTTCCACTTCTCTATTTATCCCTACCTGGATGAGGTCAAGTTTCTTCACATTTGCATCTCCAACTGATATCTGGATTTTACCGAATATATCCTATTTGATTTGAAGTGCCACATCACTATGTCCTCGATGTTTGGATTTAAACTCAAAATGAGGTCACTATGAAACGACCCGCTCTACTTTGACATGATATTGTCCGCTTTGAGCCTAGCCTGCACGGTTTTTCTCTTGAGTTCTCACCCAAAAGGCCTCATATCAGTTGAAATGAGTCTCTTAACTTAAGAAGTGGTCTTCTTTTCTTCACCCAAGCGATATGGGATTGAGGCTGTCACAATCACCCCATCTAATGGGCCCCAACGTCCTCGTTGGCCACAATTCCGATTGGGCTATGCTCTGATACCATCTTAATGACCCGCTCTACTTTGACATGATATTGTCTGCTTTAGGCCAAACCCGCACGGTTTCTTGTGTTCTCACCCAAAAGGCCTCATGCCATATGGAGTGGGTCATTTAGCATATAAATTGGTCTATTTTTCTTTACCCAAGTGATGTGGGATTGAGGCTATCACAATTGTGACAGCCTCCATCCCATATCACTTATGTGAAGAAATGAGATGACTTTTTAAGTTAAGAGACCCACTCCAACTGATATGAGGCCTTTTAGGTGAGAACTCAAGAGCAAAACCATGCGAGTTAGGCCCAAGCGGACAATATCATGTCAAAGTAGAGCGGGTCGTTATAAATGGTATCAGAATAGAACATAACCAGAAGTGTGGCCAACGAGGATATTGAGCTCCCTTAGTGAAGTGATTATGATAGCATCAATCACACATTGTTTGGGTAAAGAAAAAGAGACCAATTTATATACTAAGAGACCCATTCCATCTGACATGAGGCCTTTTTGGTGAGTACCCAAGAGCAAAACCGTGTGGGTTTGGCCCAAAACGGATAATATCATGTCAAAGTGGAGCGGGTCGTTAAGATAAACTTTTATTCAGAAACTCAGAGAAGATTTGAACTTCTAACTATTGAGTTTAGCATCCAAGTCTTAACCACTTTATCCATTTTTTTTTTCTTTTTAAAACAGGCAATGAAGGATACTGGGTTTTGCTTCCAGAACCCTTACTGTATGTATCTATATGCATAATATAGGTATATATATGTGTGTGTATTTCTATATGTATCCCACGAAAGGCGGTATGTATGTATGCATGTATGTATATATGTTATAATGAAAAGAAGCAACCAGTGTACAATTTCTGATGAGGAACAGGTCTCACGTGTACATACATGTATATCAAATTTTTCCTATATATCTATTTGTGTGTATCTATATATATATATATATGCATGTGTATATTATATTCCCAATGCAGTAAAACGTGCTTGTACAGTTAGATGAAGATGAAACACAATATATATATATATATATTATATATAAGACATCATGGAATAATGGCTCAGGTAGGGGAAAAGTTTACCAGAAAGATGATTGTTGCTGCGGAAAGTATCACAGGAATGTGGACGAATGCAGAAGGAGAATCTATATATATTTGTATTGTAAAGTATTTTAAAGTAGGAGACTTGGGAGGAGTTTTAGGTACTCTAGAGTTCTTGAAAGAGATGGTTTATCCATTTGGGTCTAGAAGGATTATCTTTATTTAAGCTTAGGCTCAACTATTAAGTTACGTGATCACGTGCATATTTGGCTTAATCTTTTTGCATAAGAAATTTTGGATTCCTTTGCATGAAAACTTATGGTTTCTTCTTTGGTCTCACGTAACTATTATTCATGTTAATATATATATATATATACACACACACACACGCTAGTGTTGATCGTGCGTTGCACGATAATTGGAACAATGTTGACGGTGGTTTTGTTAACTGCAGCAAATGAACAAATGAACCTAACGTACCATCGACTCCCTTTCAACACACACACATCATCAAGTCATCTACATACCAAGCCATAGAACACACACAACCAAAGAAGAAAACTCCAAGTTCAACTAAACAATGGATTAACTATTGATCATAGGTGTTGGTGAAAGAAAAATGGCAGGCCCATAATATAATATATGTATAGACATAACTAAAGGTACCCGGTGACATCAATTTTCTCATCAAAATCAGGACTCCACAGCAGTAGATTCAAAGCCATTGATGCCACCTTTATAACTGATTACAGGCTTTCCTTCCACTATCACAATGTAAACTTCAGTTTTTCCAAGAAGTAAAAGACTGAGTAATATGACGACGAACAAAGAACTATGCAGGTCCATGTAACTCATTTTAACCAATCTGTTGTCCTCTCAAGCCCGAGTAAATCGAATCTGTTCAGTTGAGTAAATTAACCAAAGAAGAAAAGCACGTCAAAGTCTGATCAATTTCATATATTAAACTTATAACAAAAATAATCAACCAAAAGCAAAAATAAACAGCAATGTGATACGAAGAAGAAATGTCAGCAGCAAAAAACTGAAAGGACACCAAGTCGTTAGAAACCATACATAATTTTTTGCACCTTGTTCATTATACACGTGAATGTGGAGATTAAGACAATGCAATAGAAATTAGCATAGTGCTTTACCCCAGAACCTAATTACATGTTTTCCAGAATATGAGGTTGAGGTTCAGTTCTACCTTCCACTCTCTGCTTCTTGCTTTGCTTTACTTATTAACTTGCTCAACTTTGCTCTGGAATTCACGGAAACTGGACATGTATTCAACTGAACAAATGACATACAAGAAGAAATAAAGAATGTTACATTTTCCCATGGCTAACTTATAATTATTAAAAAGACGTGGTTGACTATACAGAGCTTGATCAATTCAACTTTTGCATATTGCCATCCAAAATATTTGGGAGGATCAGTTGGATGGAGCCAAGCAAGCAAATAAGTATCACATTGCTGTAGGCAAACACTACTGCCAACCTGATTAATAAACAATGTGTGTGGTTGAAAATGCACAACCTGAATATCTATATAGCTTCAGTAATACATGAGATTTCATGCAGAAACCATAAAGAAGTCAAAATCATAAACTTAAACAAAAGTATTGAAATATAGATCACTAAGTTAAATTAATATAGATCACTAAGTTAGATCAAATAAATGAAAAATATGAGGTGATCAAAAAACAGAAACAGTTCTAAGAGAGTAACATAAAAAATTCAAGGATACAGGGGATCGTTTATTCAGCAAAGTACACGTCACCATTTTAGCAAATGAATGGCCGCAAGATGACCAAAAAAAATTATAAGAGTCATGAAAATTAGATTTCCAACATGTTTATTGTAAAGTTAAAGAGCATATAATAAAGACTATATACTTGGTTCCCATAGTTTAGCAACGTTCATGCGACATTTGAAATACAAAGTAGGAACTTCCTTAGTTGAAGTACAGTTGAAAGAATCATTTATCTACAGAAACTATGAAGAAAAAAAATAAAACAAAAATAAAAAATTTACACCTTCCACAACAACTGAAAGTAAACTCGACAAAAAGGAAAAAAAATTCACCTTCAACAAAACAGTCGTAGCACTTCATAGAACACAAAAGCTGAATAAAAACCCCAAAATCTGAAATTAAGCAAAGCAAAAACGATGGAAACTTCAACGTCCTGTATGTATCTAATACAGATACATTGGTATCTTGCTCTATTGTTAATTAGAAAAATAAATTTTGGTACTCATATACTTGTCATCACTTTACAAAGGTTAACACACTATGTTGGAATTAATTTATATTACAAAGATAATAAATATTCTTTACAAACTCATGGGGCTTGTCACTTACCATGAAGAGGCAAACACCTTTCCTGGCACCTTTCATCATTATTTAGTAGCTTCATAGAGCCTATAATTTTTAGGAAACATTATTATCTATCAAGTTCCATTTTCTCTAATATTAGCATTCTCGAATATTGTAGTCGGTAGAGAAACCGATCTGAAAATTCCTTTCTTTACAAAATGGCCCATGATCCATCCCAAAGCTCACTGGCAATGTAATCTAAAACAAGCTCCAGCTGTCCAACATGAAGCCAATCATACGAAGCTCTATAGAGGTATTCTAAAGCTATCTTAGGTTCTAATTTTAGCATCGGTGATCAATATTAGTAGCTTTCAATACTTATTTTGTATATAACACGTTGATGGATTGAAACGGAATCAAACATAATTTCGTAGCAATGTATTCTATTCAAGGATTATTACGATTTTGCATGCAGGAATGAAATAAGAAGAACAGAGAAATGCATCCTCTTCAATGTTAGCTTCAATCTCCATTTTCACTCCTTTAATTAATATAACAGCATCCTTGTTGAGCAACTACAATCACCTTAGATGGCATGACCCATTGCTGAGCAAACAAAATGTATCTACTAAATAGAAAATATCATAATGAGATAAGCCTAAAACTCTTCCATATCTTTTTTCCCCGTCCTTAAAGTTCAGCCTGTACAAACAAAAGTAGCTAATGCAATTAATCTGATAATGTTTCCAACCACATTCTCTTTTCCTACATGACATAGTAGGGGCACTAAAATCATAGCTCCAAACCATATTTAATGTCTCCTTGAAATATTTATCACAATCAAGGGCATATTCCCATCGAATTACTTTTGTCAGGTCAAGAAACCATCAAAAATAATTCTTGAAAATGCTAAAATATAGATCCAAGCAACGAAAAAAATGCATGTAGGCATATCTGCAACCATTTACCTCCACAATAACATGATCGGCTTTCGACAACAAGTGTCGTAGTCCTTGCGGCACAGACCTGGATACCGGCTGCAATCACGCAAGAAAATTAACCAATTAACTCTGTATCTTCAAATAAATTCAATCTTCAATACAATTAAATTTCATATGAGCATACACATATACATAACCCTAATAAATATACACAAAATGGAACTGGAACTGAGTAACTTACATTAATTTTGGTCCATTCAATGGCATCCCAGCTACCAGCGCACTCATCCTATCCGACTTAGAGAGTTAAACGTCGGTGTCCCAGGGGGGGCTGATCTCAATGAGCAACTTCTCGGCACGTCCATTTCTGCTGCGACTCAGCGGAGGCGGGGGCAGAGTGTAGCAGAGAGAAACAACAACAAAGGGCTTACTCGATTCCAACTCAGGCACCACCACCGCGGTTGTTAACCAGATTTCCTTGTTTTCGTGATTCTTCGTCCGATCTGTGCAACTCACGCACCACGCGGTTGTTGACCAGGTTTCCTTATTCCTGCGATTCTTCGTCCGATCTCTGCAGCAAACAACGGATACAAGAAATCGATATTTACAAAGATGAAAAAAATGGAAATTGTAAAAGAGAGAGAAAGGGGATCTCACTGTAATTCGGCCTTTTGTGAAACAAACCCGAGCTAGAACTTTCTTTTCTTATTTGTCTTTGCGCCACAGCTAGCAACAATTATTTTTAGCCCTTTTTAATTCTTTTGAAAGGTGAAAAGTAGTATCCATTCGGTCAAAACCTAAAAAAAAAAAGAGGAAAAGTAGTATCCACCTCAGTCTGACGTCATCATGACGCCCTACGACGTAAATTTCTCTCTTTTAGAATTGTAGAGATATATATTTATGTATTTTATTTTATTCTATTTATTTATTTGTTCGTTTATTTATTTATTTATAACTAGACGAGAGCAATCATTTTAAATATACTGGGTTAGCTATAGCGACAGAATGTTATTGTTTTTAAACAGTAAAACTTTGGTAAGAAATTACTGGTCGCTACAACCTTACCCTCTAAAAAAATGTTGTTCTCAAAATTAGTCTTACTTGATCTATGAGGTCTGGGTATTTCTCCAGAATTTCTTCTTCTTTTTCACAGGTGGCCTCGTTCCTATCATGTTTCCCCTACTGGACCTTAACCAAGGAAATCTCTCGATTCTTAGGACATGGACTTTTCTATCCAGTATACACACAGGCGTCTCTTCGTATGATAGATCCCTCTGGACGTTAATAGATTCCACATTCACCACATAGCTTAGGTCATGAATGTACTTCTTCACAAATGAGACGTGGAACACGTCATGCACTGCTGATAACTCTGGCGGCAAGGCTAGTCGATAAGCTACATGTCCTATTCGCTCCAGTATCTCAAAGGGCCCGATGTATCTAGGCCTCAATTTTCCCTTCTTACCAAATCGCAGTATGCCCTTCATCGGTGCTACCTTAAGGAAAACTTTTTCTCGGACTTGAAACTCTAGATGTTTTCTTCTTTTATCGGCATAGCTCTTTTGTCTGTCTTGGGCAGCTTTGATTCTTGCCCTAATCTTTTCGATACGAGCTACTGTCTTCCTAACCATATCCGGCCCCAGTAATTTCAATTCCCCAACCTTGTCCTAATACAAGGGTAAACGACACTTCCGACCATACAATGCTTCATATGGGGCCATCCTAATAGTAGATTGGTAACTATTATTGTACACAAATTTTACCAATGGTAACCATTTTTCCCAACTACCGCCGAAGCCTAAGATGCACGCTCTCAACATATATTCCATTGTTTGAGAAGAAAGAGAGATTGTTTAGGGTATTTGGTTAGCTTCCAAAGTGAATCATTTGAAATAGTCACGTTAGATTGCATGCCAGTTGCTTGTGAGTTTGCCGATGTTTTTCCAGAGGACCTACCGAGTATCCCGCCAGATAGGTAGGTGGAGTTTGCAATAGACCTAGTACCAGGAGCTTCTCCCATATCCAAAGACCCATACCGAATGGCGCCAAAGGAATTTCAAGAACTGAAGATGCAGTTGGAGGAGTTATTAGAGAAGAGGTTTATTAGGCCGAGCGTGTCTCCATAGGGAGCACCAGTTCTCTTCATTAAGAAAAAAAGATGGTACCATGAGGATGTGTATCGACTATTGGGAGTTAAACAAGCTGACCATTAAGAATAAATATCCACTTCCTAGGATTGAAGATTTATTTGACCAATTGAATGGAGTGGCCGTATTCTTAAAGATTGACTTACGGTCAGGTTATCACCAACTGAAGGTCAAACCCACTGACATTCCAAAAACGGCATTTAGGACACGTTATGGGCATTACAAATTTACAGTAATGCCATTTGGTCTCATAAATGCCCATGGATTTGATAAACTTAGTGTTCCATGAATACCTAGATAAATTTGTCACCGTCTTTATCGATGATATCCTAATCTACTCAAAAGATGCTGAACACCATCAGGAACACTTGATGACGGTGTTAGAAATCCTACGAGCAGAGAGATGTAAGCCAAATTCAAGAAATGTGAATTTTAGCTAGAAAAAGTTGGATTTTTGGGACACATCATGACAGCTAAGGGCATTGAGGTTGATCCATCCAAAGTTGAGGCTGTTGCAAAATGGTCTACACCTGCTAATGTTGGTGACATTAGGAGCTTCCTGGGATTAGCTGGGTACTACCGGAGATTCATTGAGGGGTTTTCCAAGATAGCAGGACCAATGACTCAATTGATGCACAAAGGATCCAAGTTTCAGTGGACTGATAACTACGAGCAAAGCTTCCAAGAATTGAAGAAGCGGTTGATCTCAGCGCTGGTACTGACTATACCTGATGGTTCTGATGGATTCGTTATTTATAGTGATGCCTCCAAACAAGGATTGGGCTGCGTGCTTATGCCAAAAAGAAAGGTCATAGCCTACACGTTGAGACAATTAAAACAACATGAGCAAAATTATCAGGCGCATGACCTTGAGTTGGCTGCGGTAGTTCACGCCTTAAAGATATGGCGTCACTACCTATATGGAAGTAGATGCGAGATTTACACTGACCATAAGAGTCTCAAGTACTTCTTCACTCAGAAGGAACTGTGCCACCAGTTTGACCCCCACTTGGTCCGGTGTTTGGCTGCCAAATGTCCGACGTTCTTTCTACTTAATGCATCCGCGACCACATTAGCTTTACTCGGGTGGTAAAAAATAGTGCAGTGATAGTCCTTAACCAATTCCAACCATCTTCGCTGTCTCATATTTAACTTCTTCTGAGTGAAAAAGTACTTGAGACTCTTATGGTTAGTATAAATCTCACATCTACTTCTAATAGGTAGTGACGCCATAACTTTTAGGTGTGAACTACCGTAGCTAACTCGAGGTCATG